>OY754309.1:81571191-81746546 GCA_963573325.1 Astragalus glycyphyllos | reverse complement strand
CAAAGAACATATATTTCCTAGAATAAGACACCTAGTTTGGAAAATATTAGTTCTTTGTGAATCATTCTCATTTTGCTCATAGGCTTCAACAAACTTACTAACCATGAGCAAATCTCCCTTTTGAGACTTTTCCTTACATTCACTCTCATGTGAACTAACACAACCATTTTTCCTTAAGACCAAAAGTCTCTTAGTTGGACAATTTAATGCAATGTGCCCATACTCCAAACATTTAAAACATTTCATGTTCTTTAACTTAGGGTTTAAAGAAGAAGAGTTAGAAATTGTACCTTTACCCTTGGAGGTTGCAACATCAGGTCTTTTGGGTGGAGACCCCTCCTTCTTGGAATTGTTCTTCCAACTTGAAGAGTAGTAATTTGAAGGGATTTCTTATAGGCCTTTTTATTTGCAATTGTCTTTCCACCTTAATGGCTTGGTGGACAAGATCTTCAATTGTTACAAAATGGTGACGCTCAACTTGCTTCATTATATCTTCATTTAGACCATCAAGAAACCTATCCATGGTATTCTCCAAATTCTCCTCCACGTTAGCTCTAGTCATAGCCATCTCTAACTTCTCAAAGTACTCACTAACACTTTTACTTCATTGAGTAAGCCTATGCAATTTGTCACGCAACTCCTTTTGGGTATGAGAAGGAACATGTCTCCTCCTCATCATGGCCTTCAAATCTTTCCATTTTTCAATCGGCTCAAGTTCGCATTTCCTCCTAAGCTTTTTTTCTTGATCCCACCAAGTAAGTGCATAACTTCTAAACTCCAACACAACAAGCTTCAACATTTGTTATTCACTAACATCACAACAAGAGAAAACTTGTTCTACCTTAAGCTCCCAATCAAGATACGCTTCGGGGTCACTCTTCCCATGAAAGTTTGGAATGCTCACTTTTTCTTTCATCTCATTTTCTCTCAAATAATCTCCATATATTTTCTCTCTTTTTCTCTATCTCTCCTCTCATAACTCCTTTCTTTTTTATACTTTCTATCTTTTTGTCACATTCCCTTCATACCTCTCATGCATCTTCCAGAGCAAATCTCCAACCTTATACTTCTTAAGAATTTTTGCAACACATTCTCTATTATAGTCCAAACCTCTATTCATCATTCCAATGACAAGATAACAAGTACCAAATGATCAAGCAAAGTAACAAGAAAGAACAATAGTCCTCACCACTCGCTAAGTGTTTACGCTCAAGAAATATATCACTCGTGTATGTCGCTCAATTATGGCTTTTTCTATAATGTTCACTCTAGCCTTTTTCCACTCCCTAATGCAACTCTTCAAGTTCTTAAAACAAACCAAACAAGTCTCAATCAAGTTTGTGGAAAACCTCTACACAATTGTGACAAAACACACATGAAAGTTATCATTCAAGAGGCCAACAAAGACGATAGAAACTTCTAAGATACAACCAAGGAATTTAAAAGACACGAAAGAAAGAAAAGCAAAAGAAGACACACTCAAATAGATAAACAAGGAGACGACTTAAAAAAAAGAACAAAACTAATTGACTAAGTGATTCAAATATGTGGAAGGTAAGACACTAAAAATAACTTGCAATTTCTAATAGAAGCAACAAAGATGCAAAATGGATTGATGTATCAAAATGAACGATTCTGATTTTTTTGTAAATGCCTCTTTTTTTTTTCTACAAGTGCTTTTGTATAGAATCACTTTTTTTTGCAGCACTTATCTTTTCATTTTTTTCTGCATATTTGAATTCCTCTTTTTTCTTCCTAATGAATTTAGACTTTTGAATTTCCAGAATCAGACATGTATGATAGAAATAACATCAAAAACAAATTTGCAATTAAGATTTTGGATCAAACTATTGCAAGTGAAGTTTCCCCCAAAGAAAACCGACGCTAGCTACTTCTCAGATAAAAGAGTTGAACTCCAATAATTCATCAAGGACTTAATCAGGTCACCCAATTTAAAACAACAACAACAAAAACGTAAAATGCTTCCTAAAGCAACGATTTGAATCTTAGGATATTGAATTCATTTTCCAGTAAGTTGAATTCAAGTTGAACGATTTGAATCTTAGGATATTGAATTCATTTTCCAGTAAGTTGAATTCAAGTTGAACATGAATTGAAGCTAAGATCCAAAACTAGGGTAATACCGACAGCGGTAGAGAAAAATCAAAGGACAAGTTAAAAAAATGGAACAAAACGAAATAGTAAGGAAAGAATACAAATGTGCTGAAGAACAAAATTCTCGCCATAACAAAAATAAACAGATTTTTCAAGCAGATTTTTTTTTTTGAATTTTTTTCTTCTTGGTTCAAGAACAGTACAATAACAATTGGTAATGGCTCTGAATACCACTTGATGAGAATCTAATTGATTCCATGATAGATTAGGGATCTAACCAAGTGATTTCTTTAATCAAAGATAACAATAAAAAGAGAAAGGGAAAAGAAACATATAAACGGATTAGGCAAGAAGATGAAGAAATCGCCACATCCACGAGGATGATAAGATCAAGGTAGAATCACCACAAGAGTAAGAGGCTCTTGATAAGACTCAAAGTTGGTTTTAAGAAGAACCCTAGAGAAACACTCTCTATTCTCACAATTCTATTTCGTCAAAAAGTTCCTTTCAACTTACAAAACCACACCTATTTATAGGGAATAGATTGTGGACTCACTAAAGTGACAAACATAAACCTAAAAGCCCAAATTCAAGCCCAAACTAGGCCTTACACAATTAGGCATCTAAGAATGAGAAATAACGCCGTCTATACCCTATGCCTATCCATCCTACAACATTTTGTTGGAACCAACATATCGATAGGAGAGAAATTACAAACCCTCCTCCAGAACCTAAGATGTCCTTCCTTAGCCCACTTTAGGTGGTA
Organism: Astragalus glycyphyllos; assembly: GCA_963573325.1. Taxonomy (NCBI): domain Eukaryota; kingdom Viridiplantae; phylum Streptophyta; class Magnoliopsida; order Fabales; family Fabaceae; genus Astragalus; species Astragalus glycyphyllos. Next base: position 81,743,665 of record OY754309.1, on the reverse strand, counting down.
TAAGGACACCTTCTTGTCCAGGGTTTTCCAACTAAAAAACCCTGACTCTATCCACTGGAAATCCAAGTTCGTAGATGGGTTACCATATTTATTTGCTGAAAAGATTCTGCAATCCCTAAGAAATAGGAATGATGGCATAAACATAAATTATGCTGACCTAACTTATGGCCAGATCATTAGTAATTGCATTAGTGAAGGATTAGCCTTGTGCAACGACATAAAGCTAAAAAACCAACTCAAAAAACAAAAGCTTTCTGAGAAACACCAATTAGGTGAATTCTGCGAACAATTTTCTTTTGACCTAGAAAAACCCCCAGGAACTAATAAGCAGAAGCAAAAGCTAGGGAAAAATAAACCCTATAAGAACTATAAGGACAGGACCAAGAATCCTTACAGAAATCCCTACAAAACTCCTAATAGGAAGAAGTATAGAAAAGGTTCTACAATAGACCCAAGGAAAAACCCTTCGTCCCAAAGGGGAAAAGAAAGGCCAAAAGCCTTGATATAACCTGCCACAAGTGTGGCAAGGTTGGACACTACGCCAACCAGTGTTGGACCAAGAAAGCCCTTAACGAAATTAAGGACAAGCAGTTAAAAACCCAACTAGGAAAAGTCTTGTTAGCTAGTTCTGAATCAGAGAGAGAGTCCTCAGATGAGGATATAGGAATCATATACGAATCCTCAACCGATTCGTCTTCCACAGACAATGACTGTCAATGTAATGAATTAAATTACTGGAAATCCATTGTCGATATGAACGGCTTAAATGTTCTCACTGCAGAACAAGATGAAGCCTTAAAAGCCTTAGAAACCATCTCAGATAACAATCTGAAAAGAAAAATGATCAATTTTCTGATAAAAGAAAATGACAGAAAGGAGTCTCCCCTAATCATAGAGGCACCCTACCAGATCAGTGAGGTAATGTCTAGGTTTACACAGTCCAATATAAAAGAGACACCTGTCTCCATTATGGACTTAAAAAGAGAAATAAATCTCTTAAAATCTGAGATTGCTCAGATCAAAAGGAACAATAGTGTCCTACATCAAAGAATCACCATTTTAGAAGGTCCAGAAAAAATAGAGGAAATCCCCCCTAGCGATGGCAAATATTTATCTCTCTTAGACAGGGTAACATCGCAAAAATGGTTTGTCAAAATTACTTTAATGGTTAGTAAAAATTTTATTTTGGAAAATGAAATTGCTCTCATAGATAGTGGAGCAGACTTAAATTGCATTCAGGAAGGGATCATCCCTACCAAATACTTTTCAAAAACATCTCAAGCCCTCACACAAGCTGGAGGCGACAAATTGCAAGTTAAATATAAACTTTCAAATGCCCATATTTGTAACCAAAGTATTTGCTTACCAACGTCTTTTATCCTAGTCAAAAATTTGACTCACAGAATTATATTAGGCACCCCCTTTCTACATAATATTATGCCTATTATAAATATTGACCAGAGTGGAATCACCACTATTATAGATGACAAAAAAATCATTTTCAAATTCATTACTGATCCTCATGTCAAGATGTTGAACGAGGTAAGAGATATTCTCCTCAATAAAGAGAAGCAAATGTGCTTCCTTAAGGAAGAAGTGAGCTTACTCAATATAAGTGAGCAGCTCAACAAAGATAACATTAAGAGCCAAATTAAGGCCATCGAACAACAATTTGTTGCAGAAGTTTGCAATGATCTTCCTAATGCTTTCTGGAATAGAAAGCAGCATGTTATATCCTTGCCCTATGAGGACGGTTTCATTGAAAACCAGATCCCTACTAAGGCCAGACCAGCCCAAATGAACAAGGAATACCTTGACCTATGCAAAAGAGAAATTGATTCTCTCTTACAAAAAGGGCTGATTAGAAATTCTAAGTCTCCCTGGAGCTGTACAGCGTTCTATGTAAACAAGAATGCTGAGCAGGAACGAGGAGTTCCTAGGCTAGTTATTAATTACAAGCCCCTTAATAAGGTGTTGAAATGAATCAGGTATCCTATCCCTAATAAAAAGGATCTTTTAGACAGATTAAGCGATGCTCTAATCTTTTCAAAATTCGATATGAAGTCGGGTTACTGGCAAATCCAGATAAGTGAAGCTGATAAATATAAAACAGCCTTCACTGTGCCCTTTGGACACTTCGAGTGGAATGTCCTTCCCTTTGGTCTAAAAAATTCCCCTTCAGAGTTTCAAAATATTATGAATGACATTTTTAATGCCTACTCTGATTTCATAATTGTCTACATAGATGATGTTTTGGTCTTTTCCAAAAGTATTGACCAACACACAAAACATTTGAAAATTTTCAAAGGTTTGGTCAAGCATAATGGCTTAGTTATTTCTGCCCCAAAAATGAAGCTTTTCCAAATAAAGGTTAGGTTTCTAGGCCATGAGATAGACCAAGGAACGATGGTTCCTATTAGTAGGAGCATAGACTTTGCTTTCAAATTTCCCAATGTTATTTCTGAAAAGAAACAACTTCAGAGGTTCTTAGGGAGTCTCAATTATATCTCAGATTACTATGAGGACCTATCACAGGACACAGCCATTTTATACAATAGGCTCAGAAAGAACCCAGGGCCTTGGACAGAAAGACATTCCCAAGCTGTCCAAAGAATTAAAGCCAAAGTAAAATGTTTACCTTGCTTAAATTTAGCAAATCCTAAATTCTTTAAAATAGTTGAAACAGATGCTTCAGACTTAGGATATGGTGGTATCCTAAAACAGGCAAATCCCAATAATTCCAAAGAGGAACTGGTAAGATTTACTTCAGGAAAATGGAATCCGACCCAGTCGAAGTACTCGACCATTAAAAAAGAAATGCTTTCCATTATAAAATGCATTTCAAAATTCCAAGATGATTTGCTAAATGAAAAGTTTTTACTCAGAATTGACTGCAGCTCTGCCAAGTCAATAATTGAGAAAGATGTGAAAAATTTAGTGGCAAAACAAATCTTTGCCAACTGGCAAGCACAATTATCTGCTTTCGAATTTGAGATACAATACATTAAAGGAGAAAATAATTCTCTTGCTGACTATTTGACCCGTGAATTTTTGTAGGGCGAATGACTACCCCCAATAGGGGAAGAGATCGTGGCTATGGCCGTGGCCGAGGACGTGGGAGCAACAATATGTTGCCCTACCAAGAATCAAACATTCCTCTAATAGGGGATTGGACTACAGTCCATAGGACGAGAAACTTGCAGCAATTGCCTGCACCTCCAAGGAAAGAAGATATACCTTCTTCCTCATCAAGTAAGACTACGTCTTACAAAGAAGCAATGGTCAATGAACCAACAGAAGTAACAGAATACCTTGAAAATCCTGTTACAGAGGACATCATGTATGTCGAAAAAGAAGATGTAGACTTGGCCCCTAATGATGGGTGGTCAATCAAAACAAGATATCTCGAATCTAGAGGATATCCTGGACTTTATGGTAAGTCTAGACCTCACCTGGAGGTACTATTATTAGTCACTGAATCAGTAACAATTACTCACCATCACCAGAATAATAACCCAGAAAGTTTTATAAACTTCAGCAAATGCCATATCAATAAGGTACTATCACCCAGAGAATGGGGACTGAACCCCAATGGGGAAAAGGCAATAAAAATTGCCGAAGGTAAATATGTTTATTTCAATTACTGGGATTATATCCAGGCTTTCTCATTGGCATTTTATTATCAAAATCCCAAGAACAAACATTCTTGGTTCTTCAGTATCAACCCAGAAGTGGTTGATAGGCCCATACCAAATTGGTTTTTTAACTGGTGGATCAAATTTGGTCCTTCCTTGGAAATTTTACCAGTAGATCTACTCCGCTTATATGATGACTGGTGTCACCACAGTCCCTTAATTCTGAAAAATACTTTTAAGATGATTACAGGACAAGGCCCATGCCTATATTTTATTAAATTCCAAATCCCATGGATATGGAGATGGACTATTACCATAACACAAGACAGGCACGGTATTCCTGTGCTTAGGAGAAATTTCTTCTATAAATGGTGGGCTAAAATGGCCACCGAGGACCTCCAAAATATCAAAGCCAAGGTTGAGACAGCCATAGCTGATGACCAGTGCAAAACAAAGTTCCAAGATTCCCAAGAGCTCTCAGTAGCCAACTTAAAGAATTACTTTAAAAAACTACACCCTAATGAAACGGAGGAACAAATCATGGTCAGGACCCTTGATTATATGAAAGAACAATTCTTTAAAAACTTTCAATTCAATAATGAAGCAGTGTCAATGAAGACCAGTTCGTCGCAAGCATCAATAGACTCAGATGCCCTTGATTGCTTAGCCGGGGAATCCCAAGCTGAGGAGGACCCTACTCCCGAAGACTTCTGGGACGCTATGATCCAATCAATGGCCCAGAAAGGAAGAGGACAAAACTCCAATCGTCAGCCATGACGTCACAAGGCCAATAATACATGCCCGGCCAAACTACTTTGTAATCTGTCGACCACTTTGTCGGCCACCTAGGCAATTATAATGCCCTTTACTGTTTACTTTTTAAGTTTTTGTCGTCTGTCATTATAAATGCGCCTATGGGGCCCACAAAAGCGTACCCGGCATTAATAATGATTTTTTGTCGTTTTTTCCACAGGCTACCGAATGTAACAGTAGCTTTTTACCGGCTTAAATAGTAAGCCTTTTTCTTTTCTTTATAAGGCGAATCCGCCTCAGTTGTAAAACAAGCTTTAAAATATAAGTCTTTTAAGTTTTTCAAGTTTCAATACAATTTCCTTCCGCAATCAATCGCACACTCTGCTTTCCTTTCCTTAAGGTAACTATAATTTCTTTCTTTAATTTCAATTTTATTTCAATTGTTCTTATGATATATCGTAGCTAAGTACCTAGTTGTGGCACGTCGGTCTCAAATGGTATATATATATATATATATATATACATCACATTGCTTTATATAAAGTGGCTTTATATCGACACATGTTTGGCCTACTTAACTATTCAAAGCAATAATCTCATTGTGCAAAGACGGGAAAGTTATTCCTTTGTAAAAGAATCTGACGTGATAAAGAGGGAAACAAGATGAACAAAAAATCAGAGTTGTTTGGGGAGAACATTGAAGGTTGCTATCCGTTATTTCCATTGTTCGAATTGGAGGGTTAGGAAAGACCACTCTTGCGAAATCTGTCTTCAAGGATAAAAGTACACAGTCTTTTCCATTGAAGATGTGAGTGTCTGTTTCCATTGATTTTGATCTTAATAATGTGTTGGTTAAGATCCTCAAGGCTAATGATTCTGCTATCAATGTGATTCAAGAAAAGAACTTAAAAAACTTCAATATGGACGTTGAGACACATCAATTTTATGTATGAATATATGTATGTAATGTAATATAATGTATGTATATATATTGTATAGAATGTCATATATTTATGTCCTAATGTATGTATATAATATAATGTATGTAATGTATCTAATGTAATATATGTATGTAATGTAATGTAATCTATGTATGTAAGTAGGTAAGATACGTAATGTAATGCAACGTATGTAATATAATGTCAATTGCATAATGTATCTATATTTGTATGTATGTATGCATGTAATGTATAGTTTATGTATGTATGTGTGTGTGTCTATATATATTATAGAGTGTTAAGAGAAAATGAAACACGTTCAAAACCGTTTGTCTGACTCAACAATTGTTGGATATCCAATGAACATCCATCATATAACTGGATAAAAACAATAATCATATTTGAAAAATTTGAAGTAACCGATTATAAAAATTAACATAATTATTTGAATTTATTTAACCGGATATAGATGCGGTTTAACTGTTTAACCGATCCCTAATAGCAAGTAGTGTATTGGAGATGTGGAGTGGAAGAAGCAAACAAGGAAGAAGTGTAATAAAGAAGCAAGCTTCCTCAATGTAATAAAATGAATGCCTTAAGAAGCAAGCTTATCATCTTATACACTCTGTAATCTGTATTAATCAAATGCCCTTAGCAGCAACAAGCACGTTGTTCTCTTACACACAATGACTACTTTTAGTAATTAGCTTTTATTATGCTTGTGAGTTTCGCGTACTTATTTGACCTTTGACAACTTCGCTAAAATTTCCTTTGCAGTATTTTTGCAAACTACAAAATTTACTTATAAAAAAAAGAGCAACGGCTAGAAGGGTTAATTAGCAATTTAATAGAGTTATTAGCTAATTCAGTCCTTGAAAATTTCACAAAAGTTCATTTTAGCCATTCACATTTAAAATATATCAACTTAGTCCCTCCCTTTTGCAAATATATTTCAATTTAGTCCCTTTTTTTTGCAAAATAGAGGGACTAAATTGAAACACTTGTGCAAAAGTCAGACACTAAGTTTATATATTATAAATGTCATAGACTATATTGAACTTTTCTTAAATTTCAGGGACCAAATTGATAAATAACGCAACTTAATATTCAAAAATCGGTGAGCAAAGTCTTGATCACTAGTTGGGTGGAAGAAGACTCACAAAATCCTGTTTTAGTACGATTTTAATAATAATCTTCTTGTCATCTTAGCCGTGTAAAGATTCGCCTCAGCAATGATCTTCTACTATGTATCATATCACTTCCATCCCATTTTGTTTGACATGTAAGGTTGCAACACAAACCCTAAGAAAAATAATTATTATCCAAAATTTTATGATATATAGCTATCTCTTACTTTCCTAATATATCCTTATTACTTCATCTCTCACTCTTAATAATTAAGTATTAGAAAAAAAAACCATGTTACTCTTTTAAAAGAATATTAGGAAAAAAAGTTATTAATGATTCATTGGTATTGTAAAACATCCAATAATGTGAGACATTTTTTGTGTGTGGCTAAAATGTCAATTAATACGGGATGGAGGAAGTACGTAGTTCATATCAACAATTTGAATGATATTAACAATTATTTCTATCTGTTCAATTCTACATGTATTTAATGATGTTCAATTGATGATTAATGAGTTGCAACCTTTTAGTATATTTATTAACTAAGTCCAAGATTGGCTAATTATATGTGTAAACTGCATTAATGAACAAATTATTGTCGATTTTGGTACCTCTATTCAGATGGTGAGACACAACAAAAGTTATTTCCCCATCCAAAATACGTGCTTTTATTTGACATTTGTTATCAACCCGGAAGGCGCTTTCAAGGGTGAGGTGTATTAGTTGCTACTGTCTCATGAATTTGACTAATTTTTTGTTTAAATATATGAAGCTGAAACTTATTTCCTCCTATTTTTATTTTTTATCTGTTTATTTAATGTATGGTGTGTTGTTTGCAAATGGATGAATATAGTTGGAGCACAAGACTACAACATTGTTAGGCACGTCTTTCTACAACATGAGAGCATATTTAAAGGACATAAGTATCTAAAGGCAATTGATTTGTGCATTTTAGTGAATATTATAGAGCATTTCACTTGGTCTTTTCAGTTGCGTTTTGGGCCTAATATTCATGTTTAGACATGTTTTAACAATTTGGGTCTTAATTGGGCTTAAGTGAGATTTACTAGTAATTTATGTTTAACCTATTTTTCCTCTATAGGCCATAACTTGGGTTGTACACTAGTGCAAAATCAGAATAATAATTAGATCTTTAAAGGCGGACGCTCAAATGCCTGACTTAAAAGGTAGAAGCGATGACAAACTTGTAATTAAGATGGGAAATATTTTCTAGCGCGAACCTTTTTAAGTCGGGCTCACTCTTGTAATTAAGATGGCAAAATATTGCGCGGACGCTCACTCTGCTTCTTTTTCGATTTTGAGGTAAGGTTCTTTATGTTTGTGATTCTTAGGTTTTTGTAGTTTTGATTTTTGTGATTCTTTTTCTATTTTAAGATTTTGTTACTGATGTTGTGTTTGTTGGTTAGCGGGGTTTGTTCCTTATTTAATTGAAGCCTTATTGATTTTATTGGTTTGCTGGTTTGCAATTGAATTCTTTTTTTATATAAGTTCAGTAGTTTTTATATAGGTTCAACAATTGCAATAGAAACCTTATCAGAACTTGACAGTGGCACAAAAAAATGAAATCATAATGGAATTTTGGAATGGGATTGATGATGATTCTTGGTTAGGTTCGAATAATCATGTAGGTGAATTAATTCAATGCACATAATTGTTGTGAAGCACTTGATTTTGAACCTTTACCATTATAAAGACTTACTATATGGGTTTTAATTAATTAGATGCCTTTTGCAAACATATGTAGTTATCTTAAGGGTATAACAAAGGTTGGTTGAGGGTTTAATAGATATCTTAGCCACTCTGCTAAGGTTTCAATTTCTTATCAATCAGTTTAATTAGATGTGATATCTAGTGATCGAAATTCTATTCTAATATGGTTAGAAAGAAAAACTTTCTTCTTTTTTTGGTGGGTGATTAGACAGAAGTAGATATACTAAGAGGAAAAATTATGGTTCTTATGCTGGTGCCAAAGCCAAATTTAGAAGTCCTCTCAGTCAAAAACTTGATTTAATGGACCTACGAGTTTTCTTTCTTAATCTTGGGCTTTTGGATTAGTTTTTAGGTCCATTCGAGGTTGAACAGAACCTAATATTCGTTCTCCTTAGAAAAAGAGACTAGTCGCGTAATTTGAGAAAGAAACAGAACCTTGATTGTCTCTCTATCTCATGCATGGAAGGCTAATCTCTAAGGTTAATCCACGTGTTCTGATTTCAACAAGAATCTTTGAGGTTTGATTTTAATGATAATTTCGTTTTAGTAATGCTATTCCTTTTTCTTTCAATATTTCATCTCATTGATCACCATTGCAAATTCGAATTTGTGTTTTGCTTAGTCACCCAATTTTGATTTTGCTTTAGAATCAAATCTACGAATATGGATTGATAGGATTGTTTGATTAAATTCAGAGTTTTAAGTTAATTATAGCTTAGTGACGTTTGTTCATTGACTGTAGTTAACCAAATTTTGTGTTGCTTAATCTAGTAGGAATTCGTATAGGATTGATTGACATTTGATTGGTCAATTTGATGATCAAACAGGAAAAATGTTTTCAAAAAAAATTAAATCATTTTAATCTTGTGACAGGTCTGATCAAAATCTCGTAATCAGTGGATTAGTTCGTTCTATTATACATGATTTTATTTTTGTTTTTTGTAATATGTCCTTTGAACCTGAATTTCGATTTATTTTTTTCGACTCTGAATTGGTTAGTTTATTAGAAATCCTTTCGAGATGATCCAGGTTGTTTCAAATCATGTAAGTCTTTTTAGGATGATTTTGGTCAATTAGGTTGTTACATAAATTTGCATTCTTTGTGAAGGTTCTTGGTCGTGCAGATGGTGAGTTTATCAACTTACTTTTTTGAAAGATTTTGCCTCGATGCCAAATCTCTTGCAATAACTTATTGTTTAACCAACCTATAGAAACACATTTGTAAGCAAAAACACAAACTAGACAAGCTAAGATAGTTACTTTCAGATATTATATAAAAATAGTACTTTATTAATTTCTTTGTATTCCTCGTTTGTATTCCAAACATTTAGAAACACATTTCTCATTAATTTCTTATATCCTTGAAGACATTAGTGGGCATAGGGAATGAAGATCAATAAACTTATCTAACTAAGGTTTCTTTTTCCTTACTTTTTGTTAAGATTCTAAATCATGTTTCGTCTTGGTTTTTCTCTTGATTCTACTTCGTGATTGTTCACTATGAAATTATAATAGACTTGGGTTTGCACTTGAAAGCGTGGGTATTAATTAGGTATTAGGTATATATGATTAAAATCAAAGGTATGGTTAATGGGGTGTTCATAACCAATCCTATCCATTTGAAATTGTAGTGATCGAATCGAAAAATCGCATCCAAAAAAATCACAAACTGAAAAAACAGAAAATCGCCAAAAATCGAAATTTTGGATGGGATTGGATCGGCTTTTGGTTCCGTCACATGGAACCCATCCAATCTATATAAATTATGTAATTAGTATCATAAATGTAATTACCATACCCACATTTAATAGGTTTTTCCACTTATTGTTTACATTTTATTTTGGCTAATTTGATGATGTACTTTTGATTATGTATTTTGCAACTTTTGAAATGATTTTACTACTTTTCTAAAATATACTTAGCTACTTTGAGGATGTATGATCTTTTGATGTTATTAAAAAGGTTTATTTTTATATTGCATTGTAAGTAATTTTAGAGAATAAAAGTCCAAAATGCAATCCAATCCAAACCAAAGTAAAATCAAATCAGAAAGGATTAGATTGGATTGGATTTTCAGACCAAACCGATTGGATGATAAAAGTGCAAAACTGCAAGAATTAGATTGGATGATTTTTTTTCTTCTCCAAAATCAATCCAATCCAATCCACGAACACCCCTTATGGTTACTACTGAGATTCTATGTATGAATAGTAAAACATTAGTTAAAATGAAATGCAAAATCAAATATGGTAATATGAAATAAGAAAAAGTGGGGAGGGACGATAACATACAAAATATCCCAAACATCAAATCATCTATTGTTCTTTTTTTTTTACTATCTATCTAATATCTATATAATCAAAGAACCCACATTTAAACTACCAATAATAACCTCCACCTCTAATTGCCACCTGTTTTTTACTTATCAGCAGAAGAAAAAAACTAAGGTCAATTTGATCTTTTGCTTTGTTAAAAATCTGGTCACATCTGTTCACCAATTTTGATGCACTTCTTTTTTTATTCACAACTCAAAAAAAATTGAACTCATGCCCTCACTTCCAATCCCACCACTCTCTACGTCAAATCAAAATTCAATCCACAATCAATCCCACTCCCTTTCTCCCTCTCCTCCTGGTCTCTTCCTCTACCTCCATCTCTTCTTGATCTCTCTCTTTCATTTTCCATTTTTATCTCCTTTTCCTCTTCTCCTAGCTTGCAAAATCGTTTTTCCTTGCGTTTCAACAGCAACCACTGTTTCAAATTTTGTGTTGCCTCATGGGAGTACTGAGTTATGCGAGAAGATCGTAACAAATCAACGAAATTTTCAGGTGACGGATCCAGTGCCAGGTGGTGAGAGAGATGCATACGCTAACGGCAACAAGAGGTGGCATGGTGGTGGGCTGGCTTTGCGGCATAGAGAGATTGACAGAGGTGAGAGGAAATTTTTCTTTTTCTTCTTTCTGTGTCAGCCTCTCTGATAGTAGCATTTTACCCTCTTTTCCATTTTTAATCCCTAAACTATTCATTTATGTGTTGGAAACATTCTTCAAGAGATTAATGAGGAACCAAGTTGGTTAAAGAACAAAGTGCACACCCTTCTTTTTATGAGCAGGAAGCAAAAAGGTGAAGGAACACTTACTATTTTTTGGTCTCTCTTTTTTTTTCTTTCTAATTTTTGGGATTTTTTGTTGTTTTTTCATTTTCATTTTTCATAACTGGTGTTTATGTAGTTGAATATTAAGTTTCCCTAATGGGATTCTGTTTTCTCTCATAGAGGGTTTCATTTGCGTTGTCTTATTCATCTTGCCTTATGCCTTCATTTTTATGAAGGTCAGATTTGTATTTTGCTTATTTCATTCATGCCATATTTGTGAGAAGTACATCCTATTGTATCGTTCACAACTTTTTTGTAGTTATGTATCACAACTTTGGTCCAAATTGAAGTGCAATATCATTTTCGTTGTAGTCCTACATTCCACTAATGGTTTCTAATCTGCTTTATTGACATTCAAGCGGCTTTTTCATTGGTAATGCTGGTTTCCCAGGTGACCTGTTGGTTTGAAGGTTACCTTTGAACCCTTTGATACCCAGTTCAGAGCAGGTATTAAGAGAGATGTAGAGCATCTTCATTGGTAATTGCTTATGTATTCTTTTCATTCATGGTTTCATACTGAAGCACTAAAAGCATGTGTCATTGGGGATGCCTTTGTTTTACAGGCTTTGTCATTACTCATCTACTCATCTGGTAGGATCTTAAAAACTAGACCCAATTCTAATGTTTTGCTATCCCTTTTGTTGTTCCGTTTATCATCTCATTACAATAAATTTTATATATTTTGGGGAAGGTGTCATTTACATAATCATATGTCAAGTGTTATTACACAAAAAGTACAAAGTAGAGCACATATATCAGTAAAACAGAATTTGATGTGCTATAGTTTCTGTAATAAAACAATGATAATTCCATGCCTTTCTACGACACAATTTCGAACCCTTTCTTCACTCCTTTCTTCAATCAAGTGTCTATAAATTTTATTTTTGTCATTATGATTTTGAATGATAACATGAAGTTTAGGAATCTTTAATATTCAATGTGGCATCTATTTAGTCATTGACTACATCGAGGTAGTGATTTTAACGGTTTTACTGATCAAGTGGTATGTAATATGTAGCATTTCCATTTCCCCAATTCTTTATTACTAACATTTGTTCACTTGGGCTGTTGAGTTGCTTACATTGTTTCTATATATCTTTACTATGACATATCCTGCATGATTGGTTGTTTGTTTCTTAGAGAGGCATGGAAGCTTCTTCTCCATTCATATGGAAAGGTCTTTTTCAATATCTTCTCTTTTGTTTTTTCATATCTGTTGTTTGTGCTGGATTTGTTGCTATCGGCTTTGTTTTGTTTATGTATCATTGTAATGCTAGTGCTACCTCTTTAAGAATCCCATTAAAAAGCCTTTTACTTTTCTTTGTTTTATGACATAGTGCTTTGTTTTAGCAACTGCTCTTCTACCGTTTCCATCTTCTTTGATATTTTGTGTTTGGTTTTGTAGTGGTTCATGGGATTTTTGCTATTTGGAAGGATTGATATTTTGCCTACGCTGCACAAGATTAGTGGCCGCCTCCAAAATGCAACTAAGAAAATGCATCTGGCCATGCTTCTCTGCTCACTCTGGTATTGTTACTTTCTTTTTGTCTAATGGTCACTGAATCCGTAAAAAAAATGTATTTTTCTATATTTCGTTGTTGCAAATTAGTCTGTGTAGAAAACACAAGACTTGGTTTTTCTATTGTTTTTGCTTTATTTTCAAAAAAAAAAATTGAAACTGACATTAGATTATTGGATGCTGAAAATATAATTATAATCGATTAAGCCTTAACCCAACGGTTTTGGAGCAAATGGGAACTAACGAGGTGATAATCCATTTTCATTCATTTTATTTTATATATACAAAACACATTGTTTTAAATGTTTAATCAAGGGGTGAAAATCTATTCACAGTCTTCTTCCAACTTTACATCTATTTGGTTCCTTTCATGCATGACATTTAAAAACTAACACAATGTTTTTTGCATAATGATAGCAATGACTATTGGGGACTGGAGTCTAGGACCTAGATAAACTGGCCACAATGACACCAGTCAAGAGATGGTCTGGTGACAGCAACTCTGATGCATTCATGAGTCCAGAAACTTAAGTGCAAAGTTTTCCTCCACAACAACACCAAACACAATCGAAACTGAATAACCTTGATTGCTGAAACTTGATTGTCGGAGTTTAAATGCCAGTCAAAGTTAAATTTGGGACAACTTTTGGTTACTTATTTTGTTGTTTATGTAACTAGAACAATAAGTGGGAACAATTATTTACAATGTGATTAATGTTGTTTCAACTTCCCATCATTTCCGATGGCCTAATATGTGGTATTTTGGAATATGAATATAGAACATGTGGAGCTATTCTAGGTTGTGACAGTTCTATGAATGTAATATGGGGTTACTGTAGCGTGCCCTTTTTAATTTGCCCAAAGTTTATCCCAATTCCCTTTGAAGAGCAACACCCTTATTCTCTTGCTTTTAGTATATTTATGCTTCTATTTGTGAGAGTTGGCAAATCAATATGATACTTTCTTACTTGTGTGGAAATTTATATTGTTGTTATACTTGATTTGTAAATTAAAGTTTAAGAATTTGTTATTTTTCCCTGATGTCCAATATGGAATGCTGCTAATTCAACATTAGTGATATAGAGTAAATTTTACTGTGTTGGTTGTAGTAGTTGAAAATTAAGTCAGCCCATCTTTGTTACAACAAGTGAACGAGTTAGTCAAGTTTGTGAAGAAGTACTCTACTTTGACAAGTACACCTTGCACTCTACTTTATCAAGTTAGCTTTTACAATAAGAGTCTTTTTTAATTGGCATTTACAATATAGGTTCTTTATTTTTGTTTTTTCCTCATCATATAGGTTCTTTAGTTTAACAACTGGCATTTTGACTTTAGCTTAACCTTGCAAAAGAGAAAAAGGTTATGTTTCACATTGTAGCCCAATTTTCCATCGATTTAGACCGTCCATTACTAAAATGCCATTAACATAATGATAGAAGGTATCATTTTTAGTAAAACATCTAAACTTGCTATAACCTCTGATAGAATCATTTTAATCTAACACAACAATTCATCAAAGAACTACTCTTATTGTCTTTTTATCTGCCTAAATGCGTCATGCCTACAACAATGATCAATTCATCAAAGAACTACTCCTATTGTCATTTTTAGCTTAATTTTGGCCGTTAATTTTAAGCCGCTATACTTAACAATAATTTTATTATAGTCTCCTAACAATAAGATTATAGATTCACTTTAAATTTCTACTCAATCATCAGAATCAACAAATGAGATGCTGCTTGATGGAATTGACATCATTGGACACTTAAGGTTTTACAGAAAACTAAATAGTGCTCAAGTGTCATCGTAATTGGAAATTTTTCTATTTTATTTATATTTTATAACTTGAATACATTTTCACTTAATTCTAATTTTTTCATTGTATTATATTTATCCCCAATCACTGATCGTTTAGTTGTAATTTTGAACCAACTATAATTTAAATATTATTCTACTTAGTTTGTTGTTAATTGTTTTTTTGCAACTTTTGAATTTGTCCCACAATAACAAAACTATTTCATAATTTAGTTATTTTTAACACATGATGAAATTGAAAACATTCTCACGGTTAATAAAATTATTTAAATTTTAGTATCACCATATCTCCTACTCATACTATTATGAGTTTAATTTTATATAAACCGCAGCCAATCAAACACTTCATGGAATGGTTGGTTACCAATTAACTAATTTGTTTTTAGTGATGTGTCAACATGTAATTAATAGATAGTGTAGGACACTTATACACCTATTGTGTATATAAATTAAATCCTACTATTATATGTCATTCATTTTATTTGCGATCTTCATTTTAATTAGATTCATTTACCTTTGTTTATAACACTAATCTTTTATTATTTGAATTTTGATTTGAGTACTTATCATACCCCGTAACACGATCAACCCGTGCGGATGCACGGGTATGTTACTAGTTTTTATTATATTAATATGCAAATACCTTTTCTCTTTTGTAACGAAAAAATGAAAATACCTTTTCTGATACTGGTTTTATATGAAAATAAAAATGTAGATCGATAAAAATGAGACCGAGTTAGAGTTCCATGACTAGCTAAAAATTAGTTAAAATGAAATGCAAAATAAAAAATGATAATATGAAATAAGAAAAGTCGTGTGGGGACTATAAAATACAAAATATTTCAAGTATCTTTTTATTTTGGACAATAAATATTACAAGTATCAGTTCACCCTTTTTCTTTCTATTTACCTATTTAGCTCTAGTGTACAGTGTATTGACTTTGTATGAAAATATCATCTGAATATATAAGAAGTTTTTTTATATTTTTATTACTTTCATATGAAAATATTGTCTCAAAACCTATTAAAACATTGAACAATTCTAGTCACACAAAAAAAAACATTGAATAATATACTGCCTTTTTTTTGTCAAAATATGCTGCATTAAAATATTAAAGTTTGTCCAGTATAAATTCCTATTTTTTGTCATTAATACAAAACACACAACCCACAAAAATATAATACCAACCCCCCAGTAAAAGGCTGGATCCGACCCAAGCAACCTAGACACATACAATACTCGATGGATGTTGCACCTTACACGTTACACCCCTCTTTTTCCCCTAACACCTAAAAACTCATTTATTCTCATAAAAACCACACAGTACCTCTATCACTCCAATCTTAACCCAAATTTCCACCAAACACCCCACCCCATCCCACCACCACAAGTAACCACCCACCCCCACCCCAATCATGGTTTTTCGCCGTCCACCGCCAGACCGTCGTCATGACACCACTACCTCCTCCCTCATGGCACCACCACGTCTCCCCTTCCCAACCCCACCCTCACATGTAAGTAACCCCACTCTTCTCAAAGCATAATCACCTTCCACCGCCTCACCACCACCATCTACTTCCGCCTCACTTGAAACACCACCACACCACCATCTCTCCCCTCCACAACCATTGTGCCTCCACAACCACCCATTGGAGCTGCAAAATCATAGGTTTCGTAGTTTCTGGAAACTCAATTTCAGGAACACCACCAGTAGTTTGAGTAGATAATGAACTTCAAGATGAGTTTGGTCCACGCCCAAAAATTAAGTTTCTGGATATATAAATTAAATAGTCGTCCGAGAACTATATTTCTGTAAACTCAATTGATTTATCTATATAAAAGTGACTATTAAAGTTACAGATAAACAAAAATAATTTTTTAAGTAAATTATCAAAAAAAATTGGAACCATAAATAACTAGTTTTTAAATAAAATTAATGCAATTGGTATCATAAATTATTTTTTAAATAAGTTTCAACCTATAAAAATATAATTAAATGCAATTGAATTTGTAAAAAAAAAAAAGAAATTAAATGCAATTGAAAACTTATTTTTTTTATGGGACTTGCTCCTATTACTAGCTAATAGAACATGTGTAACTTATTCTGATATGTTTTATTTTATTTAAATGACATTAAAATAAAATTATAATTAAGTGAAATCGAAAAATTATTTCTTTTATTTCAGATTTATAAGTGACATTGATTTTACTTCAAAAATAATTATTTTTGGTACCGACTTTTTTTTATTGTGAAATTTACATAAAAAACTTTGTTTACCTATTTTAACAGTCAGTTTTATACTTGTGTGTGGTTAGTTACACGTGAGAGGGGTGGAAAGTGAGGACGGTGGTGGCAGGGGCGTAGTTTTTAAGGGAAGGGTGGGGGCCACGGCCCCTATAAACTTTTAAAATTTTGTTTTATATGATATGCTTGTATAAATATTCTAACCTATATATATATATACAAATTTCATTGCAAATGTACAACATATATTTCCGATAGTGTAGGGGTGTCTTATAGTCCGCGAGTTTGATTTGATTCCATAGGTAGCCTTTTGTTTGATTAATTTTTGTAAAACACGGCCAATTTAATAAATTGTTACCAAAAAAATGATAAAAGATCTTACGTAGGATTTGAACTAAGTTTAGCCTAATTATCACAAGGCTTATTTACCACTCCACTGGATTAAAACCTTGAAAAAGAGGTAGAACTACATATACATAGTTTATATTTTCTACGAAATTATGAAAACAAATTATTTATTTTATCACGAAAATATTTTTTAAATATTTTGGCCCCCACAAAAATATTGGTCAAAGTCCGCCACTGGGTGGTGGTGAGGCGGTGGAAAGTGGTTATGCTTTGAGAGGGGTGGGGAGAGGTAGAGGAGCCATAAGGGAGGAGGTGATGGTTTCAAGTCGGCGGTCTGACGATGGACGGTGGTAGATGGTGGCAAAACATGATTGGGGATGGGTTGGGTGGTTACTTGTGGTGGTGGGCTGGGGTGGTGTGGGGTGTTTGGTGGGAATCTGGGTTAAGATTGGAGTGATAAGGGTATTTTGGGTTTTCATGAGAATAAATAAGCTTTTGGGTGTAAGGGAGTAAAAAGAGGGGTGTAAGGTCCAAGTGTGCACATCTCACTCAATCACCAAAGTTGCGTAGGCGAAAAATAATCATAAAGTTGGACATTCAGTTTACCACAACCCCCCAACTTCTTACTGGACACCCCCAAACCCTGTAAAAAGACCAAAATGCCATTAATGAAACGTGCACGCCCCCCTTTTCTAGGATTACGCAGGTTTGAAACTTTGGTTCTGTACCAGTCCGGAACCAAAGTACCGGGTCTTATGTCTTAGCAGACATCCCTGACTTTTGAATTTTTAAAAGGTCTGAAACTTTGAAACGGAACCAAAGTCCTGTACTTGTTCCCAACTTCATCTCCGATATGAATTACTGTGATGTGCAATGTATTTCATGAAGTTTATGCCATACGAATTTATAAATCATTGTAGAATTCACAACCAACTAGGTTCACTGTTCACAAGTCACAATAGAATCGTATTACTGGGATCTATTGATGCTACGGATGTTATCATTGTTAACCAGCCATCTCCATGGGTTCACCGTTCCCAACACACATCACTTTTGATATTTAAATCTACTACTTCTCATGTCTAACAAGTTCGGTACTTTAGTACCAAACCGATTTTGTACTATAGTATCATACTCGTTTAATACTAAAGTACCGTACCAAGCCAAAGTGCAGTGTGAGAAGTTTTGGGAGCGCGTTTCACATGAGGGTATATTTGGAATATTTGAGGTTCATGGGTGTCCATTGAGTAGATGGGGGTTGTAGGAAGTATGGGCAAAAAAATAAATGTAGAATGATGGTAATAACTAATGGCTAAAAAAACTGTCAAAAAAAGATGGTAATAACTAAAAAATAAAAAATGAGTTGCTAGTAGTACTGACTTTTCATGACACAGGCACTAATTTTGCAAAATCATTAGTAGTACTGAAAGCTAGCATCAAAGTAAGTTTAATTTGCCCACGACACCAGTATGTTGGGGAAGGCAATGCGGGAGAATTTATGGTGTATCAAAACTATCTTTAAAAGTTTTGAATGATGTCGGGGTTGAAGGTTAATTTTCATAAGAGCAGACTTATTAGTATCAATGTGTCGGAGGAATTCTTAGATGCGGCCTCAACTTTTCTTCATTGCCGAACGGAATCTATTCCATTCAATTTTTTGGGTATCCTTGTGGGTGCTAACCCAATACGGAGTTCAACTTGGAAGCCGGTCATTGATAAAATCCGTAAAAGATTGACTTTGTGGCATGGGCGTTCCTTATCTATTGGAGGTCGGGTAACTCTTATAAATTTCGTTTTAAATAGCATACCCCTGTATTATTTGTCTTTTTATAAAGCGCCGAAGGTGGTAATCAAGATTTTAACTAAGCTTCAAAGAGACTTCTTGTGGGGTATAAAGGAGGATTCGAGGGGTATGTATTGGGTGGCTTGGGAAAAGGCCTGTAGATCAAAGGAGGAGGGTGGGCTTGGTGTGAAGAACATTGAATTGTTTAACATTGCCCTCTTGGCTAAATGGAAATGGAGGATTTTATCAGATGAGGGAGCGTCTTGGAGGGGTATTCTTGCATATAGATATGGTGATTTGGGGTCTTTTTTTTTTAATGGAACGACATCCTTGACTAGAAGGGTAGATTCATTGTGGTGGCGTGATCTTCGGTGTGTGAGGGAGGAGAGGCTTTCGGTTGGTTGGTTCGAATCAAACATTAGACGAAGGTTGGGTGATGGTCGTGGGGTGGATTTTTGGTTCCACCATTGGCTTGGTCAACGTCGATTAATGAAGTTTGAGTTTGGCAATATTTTTAACAGTTGTAATAACAAAAATGTGAAGCTGGCTGATTTGGTTGCTTGGCGTGATAACCACTGGCAGTGTGGGACTCCTTTTATTTTGCGAATGTCCACTCAATGCACGGTGCTGAGGTTAATAATTTGATGGTGATTTTGAGTGATATTCAGCTTGTTCATGATGTAGATGATCAATGGTGGTGGATATTGAACCCTTTGAAATTGTTAACGGTTGTTATTCTTATCTCATGAAATATGATATTTCTATTATGGACAGCAGTAGGTTCAGTTCTGATCTTCAACAAGCTGATCTTAAATCCCTATGGAGAACACTCATTCCAGCAAAGATTCTTTTATTTGGCTGGCAAATTTTTAATAAATCTCTTCCTGTTCGGTCTGTGTTATTAAGATGTCATGTTCTACATTCGGAGGAGGAAGCGGTTTGTGTTTTGCGCAAGTCTCACATTGAGGATTCACAACATCTATTTTTGGATTGTGATTTTTCTTCGAAAGTGTGGAGTGAGATTGGTCGTTGGCTAAATGTACAAGTGCCTCTTACTACCAGTTTAACTCAGCATTTTCTCAGTTATGGAGAGCTTAGTATTGGCAATAAGGTGAAGAGGGTTAAACATCTTATTTGGTTGACGACTTGTTGGTGTCTTTGGCTATCTCGTAATTCTGCTTGTTTTAGGGGGAAGAGCCAAAGCTAGAACCGATTGCGGCCCAGGTGAAGTACTTATCCTGATGTTGGTTTATTTATGGAGTGGGAAGGGATTCTTGTTTTCCTCCATCATCATGGTGGAATAATGCTCTTTCTTGTATAAACAACTTGTGATTTCACCATTGTATTTGTGGTTTTGAGCACCCCTAGTGCTCTTATCAATGAAACATTGCTTATCTAAAAAAAGTAAGTTTAAGTTTAATTAGTTTCATATTTTTAATTTTAATTATTAAAATAAATATTTTGGCACACAGACTAAAAATATAATTATTAGTCCAAAACTTATGATACTTATCTGATGCTTTTCAAATATATCTATTTTTACATCATCTCTTGATAACTAAGTATTGGAAAAAAGAAAATACATTAATACTTCAAGGGTAAAATCGAAAAAAACTATTAATGCTTCATTGGTATTGTAAAAATGCAAGTAATATGAAAGAAAAAATTTGGCTAAAATTTTAAGTAATATGAGACGGAGGGAATATTACTAAGGTAAAAAATACTTATTATATTTAATTATTTATATTGTTAAAAAATTGAATATAAAAAATTACAAGTCTGGCACGACTTCAACCCCAATCATACCTTTGAGAGACTTGAACCGATAGCTATACCGGTTCAATATCCAGTCTGATTTTGATTACTTTGGTAATTAACATTGCATATACACTTAAAAATAAGATTTAGTTTTTTTTCTAGTTTTGATGAAATGACACACACAACACGCACGTGTAAGGGCACCATCCCCTTACCCTAAATTTTCTGTAACAAAAAAAACACGCACGTCAATTTTTTTGGGTAGAAAAAAGATTATTGAAATTATTTTCTTTCATTTTTAACATATTTAAATAAAAAAAAAGAAACAACACATTATTTTTTTGGTAAGCAAAACTTTATTAGATAACAAGCAGTTAGCAGTACATCCATCAAAATTTTATAATTAGCAGCACAATCAGTCAATAATGCTAGTTGAAATTAACACTAAAACCGATCAAAATGACAACCGACACAAGCCATAAAATATAACTCCTAAATGTTCCTACTTGCTATCAGGCAAATTATGGTTTATGTTGAAGATATATGGAACACTACTGAAAAAATATTAACTGCGTATCACTAGTGTATTGAGCATTTTTGCATTTATTTAGGGGCTATCATGCCTATATTTACAAATTACGACATCTTATTTACTTACGTATATTACAAAAATTCAACAATTAAATAATGTAATTTAAATATTAAGTGAAACCTTATTTGTAAATAGTTGAAACATGTACAAAATGAATTGTTAAATGAGCCAACAAGTTGCCCATAACTTATCATAACCATTTAATATTTTAAGCATTATATCAATTGTTAAAAATACACGACACGAAGGGTCGACCCGATGCTCTCGGATTCGATTCCCGCAGTGGACAAATTCGATATTGGCCAGTGCGAAATTTGATCCTAAGCACGACCGGAAATTAGTCTTTGTTGAAAGCATTGGAGCACTTCGTAGGTAGCCCGATGATCCGAACCAAAAATTGTTAGAAATACACTTTCCCATCAAGAGAAAGATTTTCTCCTCTCCCATTTTAAATGCAACCCCAAGTCTTGAGACAAAACCTCTTCTTCCCTCTCACACGAAGTTGCACCCTTTCTCACCCCATCAACTCTTTCTCAATCACCACCAAGTCTATTTTACGTTCCACCTCTCACACTTGCTCTCGTTTAGTCTCTTCCACACAGAGGACCCTTGTGCATGCCCTTATGTTTTCTACAAATAAAGCCTAACTATGTAGGCAGGTAGGGAGTATGAGCTTCAATCTCAGGAACATGAGGTTCCATTTCAAGTATATGGTATTTGTTATGGATAACGCCCATATTTTACCATTGTAAATAAGGCCCATTATCAAAGAGGCCCACTTTAAATGCAAATCCAAGTATCTATGGCCAAGATCAAACTACTTGATCCAACAGTCTGAAATCATTAGGTCAACACCACCAAAACCCTATTAATGGTAACCAATCTCTCTTATTAATACACTTGTGATTGACTACCTCCCTGACTTGAGCGTCAAAGTGTCTGTGCAGGTACAACCCCCCACCTCGGGTCGGATCATCGCAAGTCAAGGACTCAACCTACCTACTATCTTGGCACCCCATTCAAGGTCGGAGATACGGTACCGAACATTGGCGATCACAGTGAGAGTTTTGGCAAGTTA
Source organism: Astragalus glycyphyllos (assembly GCA_963573325.1). Taxonomy (NCBI): domain Eukaryota; kingdom Viridiplantae; phylum Streptophyta; class Magnoliopsida; order Fabales; family Fabaceae; genus Astragalus; species Astragalus glycyphyllos. The sequence goes on along the minus strand of OY754309.1, from coordinate 81,721,187 downwards.
CTTTATAGTCAGACTTCCCCCTGTTTCCTTAGTCTCCACAGGGTGGGGATCGTCAGGTTGGGTTTCAAACTTGCCATGGACTCGTTAAGTCGTTAGTCCTGACTTGCCAATGCCCCCATTCCTGCAGGTCTGATCTGGCGATCACAAAACAAACCCGCAGGGAACACACAAAATAGCCCCCACAATTAGCAAAGGCAATTGCTTCTGGTAACAATTCGGGAGATCGTCGACCTGATGGTGTGTCTATCTTCCTGAGGTCCAAGATCACCCCGAGTCAGCTCCTACAAGTGAACAAGTTGATGAAGACTTTGAAGTCGAACGTCACTCTCCACATAATACAACTAACGAACCCGACGGCGGAGATCATGAGGATACAGAATGAGCTTCAAAGGATAGATCGGACACTAGAGACGTGGTGATCGTTGCCGTCAAAGAGAATCAAGTCGACGTAGTTATGGTGGAGTCAGATTCTTTTGAAGAAGTCCAATCTGAAGAAAAACAAGTGTCTTCTCATACTCGGCAATCAGAGAGTACTGAGTCGGATTCTAAGTCTACCACCAAGTCCGGAGAAGAAAGTCGCCATGAGACAGAGGTTGATAAAGGGAAACAGATTCTGGAAGCCAGTGATCATCAGCAAGATGATGGCGAGGATGATGAGGAAAAGGATAGGTCTGAAGCTCTGACAGATGGTTACTCTAACACAGGTCCAGGGAGGGTCGACATTCCACTCGCGTATGATGTGAATAATACTCGTCCTTGCATTTGGGTCGCAGAGTCCGTCTTGAATGTGAAGTCATTATATGAGAATGGCGAGGATATGAGTGCTTTTGTTCGCAAGCTATCTATTCGAGGCGAAGAGCACGCAGCCATCTGGCCTGGAGCTTTGAAGTTTGTCATGTACGATGTCGTGGTGTCCGAGATGCACATTCTCCCCCCCCCCCCCCCCCCTCCCTTTCACTAGTCTTCAACAAACTGTCTTGGCGAGGTTGGACTTAGCCCCTTCTCAAATCCATCCTAATGCTTGGGCATTTCTTCGGGCATTCGAGCTGGTGTGTCTTGCACTTGAAAGGCCGGTGTCAGCGAGCTTATTCTTTCATCTATTTGAGCTCAACAGAAATAACGAGAAAGGTAGCGACGGGGAAACTCGGGAGCACGTGAGCCTCCGATCGAAGAGAGGTGCAAAAGTTTTCCGAGCATATACTGACTCGCTGAGGGGACACTGAAAACAACTCTTGTATTTCGTGGAGCCCTTAAACGACAAAGCAATTGATCATGTGGGCAAGTTTGGTGCAGACGGGCAGACTTTGGTGTCGACTAAGTTCCCCATAGGTTGGAGCCTTGGCCATTATAACCGCTCTTCTGGTTCCTACCACATTGCTGAGTCTTAGTTGTGCGATGCTGACGTGCTTACCAAGAAGCTTCTACTCGATATTTTTGCTCAGGTACCTTTTACCACCGAGGCTTACCCACTGATCGCATAGTTAGAGCAGCCACTAAGTCAAAAGTTATGAGGGTTTTAGGTGGGACTTTTTGAAAGAAATTTTGAAATCTTTTGTTTATCTGCAAGTGATCTAACTCGTTTGTCCCTTTCTTTATCACTGAACAGAACTTGGAGATTTGGGTTCTCCTGACCGGGGCGACCTTGATCACAGAAAAAGAAAGCCAGTGGATGAAGGAACCTCAACTCAGAAAGCTCCTCCTGTTCACCAAAACGAGGATAAGAAAAGGAAGTCGGCCCAAGTGGATGAGCCTAAGTCTTCTAAGAAGCGCAAGTCCTCCAAGAAGGTCGCTCCCATTCCAGTTGATGCGAACTTTCTAAAGAAGAATTTGGAAGAGTACCGTGCTGACCCTGTTGGTACTGCAGCGAAATTGTTCGTGCATCTTGCCGATGTTAATAAGCTTCAAAGGGATGAGCAGCAACGTCGCCCCGGTATTGAACCACTTCACTTGGATTTTTGCAAATGAAATTAGCATGTACAATGTGTATTACATGAATTTGGTCCACCAACGAATCATTTATGAGATATGGGCTGGTATTGGTACTCTTTTCTTTTTTGGAAATAATTTATTCTAATCTGAACTCTAAAAAAATGTTAACTAAATGATGGATATAAAAAGCTAGCAAACTCAACCACAACCACCAAACGAAAACCATGAAGAAGATATACTTTTTCTTTTTAATAATAATAAATAATAAAAAGCTCAAACACCATGAAGACCGTGAGAAGAGTAGAGGTTCCTTACCAAGCATAACAATAGGGAGAGTATCTGGAGGGATCTTGCACTAGTTTTTGATGAAATTGGGGAAAAATCTAGGTCACAGAACAAACAAAATTGAGATTCGAATCAAACGGTGACAACAATTGAAAAAGAAGGAGAACATCAGATTGAAATCAAAAAGCAGCAATTGAAATCAAGAACAGTGGAAGAAGATGAATGCTCTAGTACCTGCGACTAGTATCTCCGGAGGGATTCTCGACAAGTATCTGCGAAATTGTAGCCAAGCGATGAAATCAAGAACAGTGGAAGTATCAAGAACAGTGGTATCTGAGAATTGAATTTGGGTTTCTAGGGCAAAGGGTGCGCAAAAGAAAGAGGGAAAAAACATTTCATTATTATTTTAGTGGGAAACTATTAGAGGGAAAATTAGAGGGACAGCGGGAAACTTTTATTTTAGTGAGAGGGAAACTAAAAGTATTATATGCCTATACCCACGAATCTAAAGTTGTCACTATTATCTATTCCCACAATTTTGATTTCCATAGGTATAGAGTTCCTATACTCACGGTAGAATGAGTCTTTGTAGGTATAGGAAACCTATACCTACGGTTTCTACCGCTGTCACTATAGACGACCGTTGGTATATGTCAAATTTCTTGTAGTGACTCCTAAGTTCTCTACTTGAGAGTTGGGCCACTCTAGTCGTCACTCTCAGTAACTCTAATCCAGACGAAAAACTTGTCATGGATTCTGTTACAGCCTGGCTAAATGAAGAGGTAAGATGGAGGGAAAGAGGTTTCAACAATCAGTTTGAAGCCAACGTTGTTGACAACAGAGGGAGGAGTAAGAATCGTGAAAGAGGGGTCACAGGAGATCACAAGCTAGATCCAAGTCTCGCACAAGACTAAGTTGTTATTATTGTGGCAAACAAGGCCACAGAAGACCTGAGTGCAGATTCTTGAAGAGAGATCAACAGGCTGGAACAGTCCATCCAGATCTAATAAACCCAAAGAAGAATAAGGAAGATGGAACCACAACTGCAGTAGCCTCAAATGGTGAGAATAATTTTCTTTATTGGAGATGACAATTATCTAAATGTTGCATTTGATGACTGCACTCGGATAGTTGACACAGGAGCATCTTTCCGCATTACTCCTCATGATGAATTCTTCTCATCATACCAAAAAGGAGACTTTGGTACGGTGAAGATGGGAAACCAGATCACAAGAGAGATTGTTGGTATTGGTGAAGTGACTTTGATCACAGAGAATGACAATAAGCTTGTGCTGAAGGAAGTAAGACACGTATCGGAAATGCGTCTAAACCTTATCTCGGCGGGAAAATTAGATGATCTGGGGATGATAAACCAGTTCGGCGGTGGTAGATGGAAGCTTAGCAAAGGGAGCATGACACTTGCTCGTGGAAAAAAGGAAGGCTCCCTGTACATCATGCAGGGAAACATAAACAAGGGAGACACTAATGTTTCTCAAGACGCAACCAAAGAATTGTGGCACAAGTGACTTGGCCACATGAGTGATAAAGATTTGGAGATTCTTGGTAAAGCCCATCTTTCAAACATCAAGGGCCAATCACTTGAATCCTGTGAAGACTGTCTAGTAGGTAAACAACATAGAGTATCTTTTCAAAGATCAGATGATGCAAGAATACAGAAGAAAATCCTAGATCTTGTTCACTGGGATGTTTGCTCCAGATCTGAAAGGTCCCTTAGTGGGGCACAATACTTTGTTACCTTCATTGACCATCACTCCAGAAAGGTGTGGGTGTATCCATTGAAGAAAAAAGATCAAGTTCTACAAGCTTTCAAGGAGTTCCATGCCTCTGAAGAATGAGCATATGGAAGGATGCTAAAATGCTTGAGAAACTGGCAATGGAGGTGAATACATAGGCCAATTTGAAGCATATTGCAACACTCATGGGATAAGAGATGAGAAGGTACCTCCCAAGACTCATCAGATGAACAGAATAATTGCAGGGAAAATCAAAGCATGTTTTCTCATGCAAAACTTCCCAAATCATTTTGGGGTGAAGCGGTGAGAATTGCAGTTGATTTGATAAACTTGTCTACTTCCAGACCGCTAAATGGAGAGATACCTGATGAAGTATGGTATGGAAAAAAAATCCTCCTACGGTCAATTGAGACTATTCGGGTGTAGGGCATTTGTCCATATTTCCAAAGATGAAAGAGCAAAGCTTGATGCTGAGACAAAGGAGTGCATATACTTTGGTTCACCAAGAGATGAATTTGGCTTCAGATTATGGGATTCTGCAAACAAGAAGGTTGTTTGAAGTAGAGATGTAGTATTTTATGAAGACCAGACGATCTGGGACATTCAATCTAAGAAGCCAAAGACCATTGTGGTACACAACTCAGGGGGAGAGATTCCTCAAAGAGATATTGAACTTGATCAGACAACACAACCCCATCAGATGGAGAAACCTGATCAAACAAAATAAGGTCAGGAAATATAGGGAGAGCAAATGATAGAGACTGATCAGATGGAACAAGAACCTCAAGTGAGAAGATCCATGCGAGTTAGACAACCATCAAGAAGAAATTCCTCAGATGAGTATGTCACTTTCACTGACGAAGGAGAACCTCAAAGCTTCATGGAGGTCATTAAGACGAATGAGAAGGACAAATGGTTGCTAGTCGTGGAGGAGGAATTACAGTCACTGAAGAAGAACCAGACCTATGACTTGGTGAGATTACCAAAGGGAAGAAGGACTTTGAAAAACAAGTGGGGTGTTCAAACTCAAGTCTAAAGAGAACAACCCAAACCCAATATACAAAGTACGAATTGTCGTGAAGCGGTGCCATCAGAAGAAAGACATATACTTTGAAGAGAATTCTCACCAGTGGTGAAGATGACATCCATAAGAGCAATCCTTGGTCTAGCTGCAACACTAGACATGGAGAAAGAGCAATTTGATGTTAAAACAACATTCTTACAGGGAGACTTAGAGAAAGAAATATACATGGAGCAACCTGAAGGATTTGTTGAACCTGGTAAAGAACACCATGGGCGTCGCTTGAAGAAAAGTCTATACGAGTTGAAGCAAGTTCCAAGGCAATGGTACAAGAAGTTTGATCTCTTCATGACCCAACATAATTTTGAAAAGACGTCCATAGACCACTGTGTGTTTGTGAAGAAGTATGAGAATGGTGAATCCATCATACTTTTGTTATGTTAATGATATGCTCATTGTTGGGAAGGATAAGACCAAGATAGCTTCTCTCAAGAAGGCTTTGAGCAAATCTTTCGCGATGAAAGATTTGGGCGCAGTAAAGAAGATTCTTGGAATGAAGATCATTCGAGATTGTCCCAAAAGAATGTTGTGGATGTCACAAGAAGACTATATCAAGAAAGTCATTGAGAGGTTCAACAAGCATAATGTTAAACTTGTGCATGTCCCACTACCTGGTCATCTGAAACTCAGTAAGACACAATGTCCAAGCAATGAAGAAGAAAAAGAAGAAATGAGCAAGGTGCCCTATGCTTCAGCTGTGGGTAGTCTTATGTACACAATGGTTTGCACAAGACCAAACATTACTTATGCAATAGGAGTTGGGAGTAGATTCCTATCAAATCCAGGAAAAGAGCATTGGAATGCTGTAAAATGGATACTGAGGTATCTAAAAGGAGCTGGAAAACAATGCTTGTGTTTTGACAATGAAAAACAACTACTCATTGGGTATGTAAATGCATATATGTTGGGAGATGCAGATTCAAGAAAATCTACTTCCGAATATTTGATTACATTTGTAGGGGGAGCTGTCTCATGACACATGACCAGCATACATTTGACAAAATGAAAGGTTGCATATGATGATAAGTAGCAAAGTGTATACGCATGGTGTAGTGCATGAGTAACACATGTTGTGGTGCATGCATTGCAAGAGGCGCATGGTGAAGTGGATGCATTGCAAGGGACACTTGGCATTTTGCATGGAAGACAAAGGACAAGTGTCTTCACACATGTAAGGCAACTTTAGCTTGCTTCTTCTATAAATAGGACCATGAGCATGCATTCTCAACACCACAAGAGAAACACAATAAGAAGCAAGAGAGAAAGAGAGCCTTGCTCAAGAGAGAAGAGTGATCCTCATAGAGGGTTTCTTTGTGAGAGAAATAGTGAGCCAATTTGTAAGAGTCTTTCCTTATAAATCGAGAGATACATTGTAGTGAGATTCATCTAAGGGTGAAGTTGTTGTATTCCCATTATCATTATAGTGGAAGTTTAAGAGGCCTACCGGTCCCGTGGTTTTTCCTTTCTCACATTGAGAATGTTTTCCATGCTAAAATTCTTTTTGTCTCATTACGCTTATTTTTCACGTCTCCGCTAGTGCCTATATTTTGAGTTCACGGAGGAAGGAAGTTATGGAGGTCATTTCCCAACAACCTCAACTTATTTAGCATTATTGATAAACCCAAAAAATAGATAGTCTACTGTATTCAGCTAACACGTAAACTATTTTGAGTGTTAACAATGACCATCAGTTAAATTTTTATAGGCTTAAATACTTGTCACCCCCCTGCAAATATACCTGATATCCAGTTACCCCCTTGCAAAAAATTTTTTTGCAAAACAAACCTTAGTATCCAGTTACCCCCCTGCCGTTAGTTTTTGTTAACACTGTTAGTTGATTGCTGATGTGGAACCAGATACGTGGCAGCCACGTCAGCAACTAATGGATTGTTGCCACGTGGCAACTTGCATGGCAAAGGGGGACACATTGTTACTAAAAAAATCTAAGGAATTTTGGGGAAGATGGGTGTTGAACCCATGACCATCCAATCCAACACCCAATTACACACCATCTGAGCAACTATGTTTTGATGTTCCTAAAGGCTAATATATGGTATATGAACTAGTATCAAATCATGAAGAACAGATCTGAAAATCATGAAGAACAGATCTGGAAACCCACCATTTTGGTTTCCAAATTAATTTTGTTTCCATTTTCGTTTTTCATTTCCATTTTTTGTTCATCTTCTCAAAATGGAAACCCACCATTTTCGTTTCGATTTGTGGAAGATCTGGACAACTTTCGTTTCTTCACTTTCGGATTCGATTTCGTTCTTGAAATCGTTCAATTCGTTCAAAAAACATATCCAACCCAAATCGATTTAATCCCAATTCGTTCAGATTTAATCCCAATTCGATTTATATTCGATTTTGTGGAATGAAAAAACGTATTAATTTGGCAAACTAAAAAACAAAATCAATCTTAGATGAAGTACAGATCTGGTTCGTTGAAGAAGATGAAGTGCAAATAAGATAAACTATGTTATATATCAATAGTGTGCCCCACGTGGCAGCCATTCATTGGTTGCTGACGTGGCTGCCACGTATCTGGTTCCACATCAGCAATCAACTAATAGTGTTAACAAAAACTAACGGCAGGGGGTAACTGGATACTATTAGATTTTGCAGGGGGGTAACTGGATATCAGGTATATTTGTAGGGGGTGACAAATATTTAAGCCATTTTTATATTAACGCAAGTATTTCAAATTTGATATAAAAAATGTGAAGTGTTGAGCTATTCTTAAACAAGTTTAACAATTTCTTTTGGCCCAAATAAGCATATCATTTCAACAAGTTAATCAATAATATAAATCATTAATAAAATAATTGGAGGAAACAAAATGGAAATTGGAAACCACTAAATCAACTAATCAAATTCTCTTCTTAAGTTTCTTTCGGGAAAAAAAAAATCTCTTCTTAAGTTCGCTTTTGAGTCATGCTCATGCATGTTGATTTGGTAGAAAACAATGCCAAATACCTAACCCTTGATTCAATTCCATTAACACTTACCTACCCTTTTTGCTTAACTAAGCTAAGCATAATGCTTTGCACAATTCCAAAGGTGTATGTATCTCTTTAGCCTCACCTACCGCCTTTGGTCCAAACATGATTATTAATCTATATTTTTGCAATTGAGATTCTTTGGCTTTCATAAGCTGTACCAGCAGCCAAAATAAAATAAAATAAACATTTGAATTTTTTATTTTCTTTTATTGTGTGCGTGAGCCAATATTTGTATCATATTATCAAATAAACTTGGTCATTAAATTGGTCAAAACAAATACTACAAATACTAAGTTATTGTATCCTTTTTTATTATGAATAGAATTTCAATTTTATATTATTAAATAAATATTTTTATTTTGGTGATTTTTTGTTTTTTCTTCTTTGATACTTTTTTGGAGGTAGTATTATTTTAAGCTTTTTTGTCGGAAATAGAAGTTCTAACTTGAAAATTTGGTAATTTGAGTGACTTCAGTGTTTTAGAAGAAATGATGATAATGTTACTATGTGATGACAGAAAACCATGAATAAAGAGAGATACAGAGAAAATCACCAAAAGTTAGAGAGTGTAAATTACACAATCCTTCCTTTTTTGGTGTAAAGAAGTATTCTCTATGCGTAACTGTAGAGACCCTCGAGCTGAGTAAGAAGAGACTCAAACCATCTCATTCAATATTTCTCCTTTTTTATTGCACCAAAAAAATAACAAACACGCCCACTCATGTAAATGCATACATACCATTTTTTTTTGCAATTGCCTAAAATAAGGGTGGAGTTGTTAATCTCATTCAATTATTCTTTTGACCAGGTTAATCTCATTAGCTAAATTTTCTTCGTTGATATTTTTTTATACTAAAAAAAAAATAGTCAATTTGGTTTTTAAAAATTTTAAACGTTAGAAAAGTTAGTCAAATTTTAAGGTAATTCTATTATCATTTTAATTTCATCGTGGACTAATTTATTCAACATTTACAAATTTGGAAGACCAAATCAGTAATTTTCATTTGTAAAAAATCAAATATTCCTCATAGGCATGGCAACGGGAGGGGCGGGGGCGGGTTTTGCATCCCCCGATCCCGCCCCTATCTCTATCAGGGTCAGGTTTTGCATCTCCCTTCCCCGTCCCTGTTAGGGACGGTTCCCCACGGGTACCCCTTTCTGACACTAATTTATAGGAAAAATACAAAAAATGTATTTATAATAATTAATAAAATAAAATAATAAGAATTATACAATAGTAAAATAAAGTTAAAAAGTATTAAAACAGACTTTTCTATGTGAAATAGATAAAAATTAAAAATAAATAAAACTTGTGAAACAAAATGAAAGAGTAATATGAATAAAATAAAATAAAATAACCAATTTATATTTTGTCGAGCGGGTTTGGGGCGGAGACGGGGTGGGTATCAACATCCCCGAACCCCGCTCCGTCTCCGGTCAAAGCGGGTTTTCCCCATCAAACTTGGGGCGGGGCGGGTGGGTACCAACAAGTTCGGGTTACGTTGCCATGCCTAATTCCTCGGTGTTTTAGGTTCTTTACTCTTAATAATAATTTGTACAACAGTGCAAATTTTTACTGTCAAGAAATTCTGTAATTTTCCAAAATGTAGAAAAAAATCTGTTATGTAAATTCACATTGCAGTTGTTGGTCAGTAACCAGATCTACAAAATTGCCACAATTACCTCATATACCTGATTCAAATCCTCACTTTTTGATTGTGATAGTTCCCACATCATAGTGTGTCATCACACACACCATTCACTTTCTCAAAATCCATTACATTTCCAAAAAATCTCACCCTAAAAAACTTACCCATTTTATTTCTTCCCAATTAGACATAACAAGATAAGCCTATTGTGAAAGAGGATCTGCCACCAAAACTAAACAACAACTCAAAAATCCCACATTTAGCATACTCCAGAAAAAAAAAATCCAATTTTTTTCATACCCCCAAAAAAAAAATCAAATTTTTATCATACCCAAATAAATCTCTTCCATTGAAACTCAATCTTTCAATCTCAAATGCCTTCCATTCATTCATTTCTCCTTCCTTCCACAGTACTGTGACAACATTGAATCTGTCGTTTTCTTTCTTAGGTGGGAACTTAGCCACCAACCACCTTACCCTTTCCACCACAGATCTTGAATCTAAAAACATTACCCTTTTCTTTTATTTATTTATTTATCATCCCCACAAAAAATCTCCCTCATTCATTTCCAAAAAACAAATCTCTTCATCACTTCATACTACTATATAATTATTTATTGCTACTATTATAATATTTATACACGTTCATAGTCCACAAATAAAAGGACTACATTATCATCATTCATCACCCTTCACTCACACACACTCCAATGGAATCAGAACAAATATACACACATACCCAGATTCTCAAAATCTGAAATTTCCTTAAACAAATCGAAAACACCATTTCCTCTGTTTCCTCTGTTTTCTCTGTTTCTGTAACAGCATCCATTCATGGAACGTGCAAGGAGGCTCGCAAATCGCGCCACCCTGAAGCGTCTTCTTTCAGAGGCAAAGCAAAATCGAAACAATGAATCTATATGGAACAATTCCACAACCTCTGTTCCTTTGTTTCATTCTGGTTCTTCATCAAGGTATGTATCCTCTGTTTCTCACTCTGTTTTACGAAACAGAGGAACTTCCAAATCAGAGAACATTTTAGGAAGAAACACAAACATGAACATGTCACGTGGTGGTGTTGTTGGATTTCTCAATAAAGGGTCTCCATCTATATCTCAATCTCGATCTATTTCAGTTGAAGCACTTAAACCTAGTGATACATTTCCACGACGCCATAACTCAGCAACACCAGAAGAACAAAAAAAGATGGCTGAATCATGTGGATTTGATACCCTTGATTCACTTGTTGATGCAACTGTACCAAAATCAATTCGTTTGAATGAAATGAAGTTCAACAAATTCGATGAAGGGTTAACAGAAGGTCAAATGATTGAACATATGAAGGATTTGGCTTCTAAAAATAAGGTTTTTAAGTCATTTATTGGTATGGGTTATTATAATACACATGTTCCACCAGTGATCTTGAGAAACATTATGGAAAATCCTGCTTGGTATACACAATATACACCTTATCAAGCTGAGATATCTCAAGGAAGACTTGAATCTTTGTTAAATTATCAAACTATGATTACTGATTTAACTGGTTTACCTATGTCAAATGCTTCATTACTTGATGAAGGTACTGCTGCAGCTGAAGCAATGTCTATGTGTAATAACATTCAAAAAGGGAAAAAGAAAACTTTTTTGATTGCTAGCAATGTTCATCCACAGACAATTGATATTTGCAAAACAAGGGCTGATGGATTTGAACTCAAAGTTGTGACAAAAGATCTTAAGGATATTGATTACAAATCTGGTGATGTTTGTGGTGTTCTTGTACAATATCCTGGTACTGAGGGTGAAATTTTGGATTATGGAGAGTTTATTAAGAAGGCACATGCTAATGAAGTTAAGGTTGTTATGGCAACTGATTTGTTGGCATTGACTGTTTTGAAGCCACCTGGTGAGTTAGGAGCTGATATTGTTGTTGGTTCAGCTCAAAGATTTGGTGTTCCTATGGGTTATGGAGGTCCTCATGCTGCTTTCTTGGCTACTTCTCAAGAGTATAAGAGAATGATGCCTGGAAGAATTATTGGTGTTAGTGTTGATTCTTCTGGAAAAACTGCTTTGAGGATGGCTATGCAAACTAGGGAGCAGCATATTCGTAGGGATAAGGCCACCAGCAACATTTGTACTGCTCAGGTAAAATAACTAGCTGATTTTGTTTCATCAATTTTTAGTTAGGGTTAAATATGTTTTCGGTTTGCTGTACAATCATTGTAGTTTAGCTTTAGCTTGTGTAAAAATGTTTTTCAGTTTAGTCCCTATAGAATACAAAAATCAGTGTCTTTAGTCCATGGCGAGAGACTAAAAACACAAGTAGTTTTTGTTAGATATAGGGACTAAAAATGAATGATTTTTTTATAAAAACTAAACTTGAACCGTCGTGATTTTATGAATTTGGATTATGTGTAGTCAGCAATTTGGTGCAGTTGTGCTGTAAATCTGGACCGTTAAATATTGATCGGATGGACTATATTTTTTACTTTAAAAAATATTTAAAACATAAATATTTGTTGACTGTATGATTAGACCGTCCGATTAAGATTAGATGATTCAGATTTGCTGATTGCATGACTGTAACAGTAGCCAATTGCACTGAATCCGGATTCATGATTTTATAGTGACTAAAAATATTTTAGTTTTTTGGAAAGGGTTCCATTATGAGGTGCAAACATAATTTATTTTCTAATAAAATATCTTTTGCTGTTTCAAATCATTTTCTATGAGGATTCTGCTGAGGATGGATTCACCTTTGTATTATTGTTTCCATGGAGCTGATTTTGCATGAGTTAGTTGGTTGAGGATTTTATTTGATTTTGATTGGTTTTGTGTAGGCACTGCTTGCAAACATGGCTGCCATGTATGCTGTTTATCATGGACCTGAAGGCCTTAAAACAATTGCACAAAGAGTTCATGGTCTTGCTGGTGCATTTGCTCTTGGATTAAAGAAACTTGGAACTGTGGAAGTTCAAGATCTTCCCTTCTTTGACACTGTGAAGGTTAAGACTTCCAATGCTCATGCAATTGCAGATGCTGCTCGCAAAAGTGAAATTAATTTGAGAGTTGTAGATGGAAACACTGTGAGTGTTACTTTTTGTTATATACCAAATCAGTTATTTTTGTATTTGCATGTCTTTGGATTATGATAGAATTTGATTTCTTTTCAGATCACTGCTGCTTTTGATGAAACAACCACATTAGATGATGTTGATAAGCTTTTCAAAGTTTTTGCTGGTGGCAAGCCTGTAAGTGTGATTATATATTATGAAGTACCGAAACAGACACCTGACACGACACTAACACAGACACGGACACACCAGTAGTTATTGAAGTGTTAGTGTCGGTCATGTCGGACACCAGAAAGTGTCGGTGCTAAAGAGATTATATATTCTACATCATTTTTAGCAATTTTAAATTATATCATTACTAAATCTAAAATTTTATCTATACACAGGTACCATTCACAGCTGCATCTCTTGCACCAGAAGTTGAGAGTGAACTACCTGCTGGACTAGCTAGGGAGAGTCCTTATCTGACTCACCCAATATTCAACACGTATATCTCCTTTTACAAAATTTCAATTCTTTTGTGATTGAATATTGGAAGCATACTTAAATTTTATTTTAATTTTTCTTGATAGGTACCAAACTGAGCATGAGTTGCTTAGGTATATTCACAGGTTAGAGTCCAAAGATCTCTCACTTTGTCACAGTATGATTCCATTGGGGTCTTGTACGATGAAGCTTAATGCCACGACTGAGATGATGCCGGTGACATGGCCAAGCTTCACCGATGTTCACCCTTTTGCACCAACCGAGCAGGCTCAAGGGTATCAGGTAATTGAATGGTTTAGTAATCTTATAAAAAATAATGATACAAAGAGATTGTTATATATGTTTTTGTGCCTGAAAATATGAGATAGAAGTTATGTTTTCTGTGTCTAAACAAGGTACTTTATATCAGGAAATGTTCACCAATTTGGGTGATTTGCTGTGTACCATCACTGGATTTGACTCCTTCTCCTTGCAACCAAATGCTGGTGCTGCTGGAGAATATGCTGGACTAATGGTTATCCGCGCATATCATTTGGTATGGTAACTTAGACCCTTACAAATATGTTTGTTCAGCTTTTATGGACAATATTTGCTACTCTCTCCGGTCTCATTTATAAGCAAAAAATGCACTGGTTAGATACAACAGTATTCAAAGAACCTAGAAAGTGCAAATAGTGCATTTTTCAGTTTTTTTTTCTTTCTAATTTAACATGGTAATTTTCATTTCATCTAATAATAGATGGTCTATAAATTGTGTTGTTTTCTACATATCTATAAGATATGCAATGATTTTCCTGCATTACTGCCTTGGATTATCTTTCTAGTTTCTTGAGTTCCTGTAATGCTTCTTACTTCTTTTGGTGATTGGAAACTGTAGTCAAGAGGTGATCATCATCGCAATGTGTGCATTATACCAGTCTCAGCACATGGCACAAATCCTGCTAGTGCTGCTATGGTTGGAATGAAAATTGTCACCATTGGAACTGATGCCAAGGGAAACATTAACATTGAAGAGTTGAAAAAGGCTGCTGAAAAACATAAGGACAACTTATCTGCACTTATGGTACAATTCGCTTCTTGTAGAATCTTACAGGGTTAAATATGTTTTTAGTCTCTATAAAATCACGACCGTTCAACTTTTATGTTTATTTGGTTTTGATTTGAATTGTAGGTTACATATCCTTCAACACATGGTGTTTATGAAGAAGGTATTGATGAGATTTGCAAGATCATCCATGATAATGGAGGACAAGTGTACATGGATGGTGCCAACATGAATGCACAGGTTTGTTTTCCTAAGCATGATATCTATATATTCATGTACTTTGTCTTAGGCCATAGTTCTTGGTGTACATAGCAGTTCAGGATGATATAATGAAAATTGTTATGGATTAAAGTGGTACTAATGGTCATTTTACAACCGTCCCCGAGGAGATTTGACACTTGGATCATGTTTACAGGTTGGACTTACAAGCCCAGGTTGGATAGGAGCAGATGTTTGCCATCTTAATCTCCATAAGACATTTTGCATTCCTCATGGAGGAGGTGGTCCTGGCATGGGTCCTATTGGTGTAAAGAAACACTTGGCACCATTTTTACCTTCACACCCTGTGGTAAGTACTTTTTTCGTTTTTTAAAGTGTTAAAAGTCGCACATCAGATGTGATATGACTTAAAACAGAGTTTATAAGTGGAAGCATCCCTTTGTTAACCTATGTCTTTTTCTTTTTTTTTATCTGTTACTATAATGAAGATACCCACTGGTGGAATTCCTGCACCTGAAAAATCTGAACCACTTGGTACCATATCTGCTGCACCATGGGGATCAGCACTCATTTTACCAATCTCTTACACATACATAGCCATGATGGGTTCTAAAGGACTCACTGATGCATCAAAGATAGCCATTTTGAATGCTAACTACATGGCCAAAAGATTGGAGGTTTGTACTTTCTCATAAATTACATGCATTTATTTTCTAGTTAGTATCACATTATTGTGTTTATTATGTATATATTATAAACCTTGGTTTTAATTATACTTTGATTTGTATAGAATTACTATCCTGTTCTTTTCCGCGGAGTCAATGGAACATGTGCTCATGAATTCATCATTGACTTAAGAGGCTTCAAGGTAAGAAGATTATTTGATGATTGCATTTGATTTTTTCAGTTAATCATAATTATTCAAGATGTGATTAATTATAAGCCATTTCTATTGTAGAATACTGCTGGTATTGAGCCTGAAGATGTCGCGAAACGCCTCATGGACTATGGATTTCATGGACCAACAATGTCATGGCCTGTGCCTGGTACACTCATGATTGAGCCTACTGAAAGTGAAAGCAAGGTATGAAGCTTCCTTGAAATTTTTTAATCTTACATATTTTTTTTGCTTTTCAGTTTTTCTTGTGTAATTTGTGCACTAATTTAATAGAACATTATTGCAGGCTGAGTTAGACAGGTTCTGTGATGCTCTTATTTCTATTAGAGAAGAAATTGCTCAGATTGAGAAAGGAAAAGCTGACATTAACAACAATGTACTTAAGGTAAAAGATCTTTTTACTATATGCTTTACACTTGTATAATATTGATACGAAAACTACTTGTTTTAGTTTGATTATTTATTATTATCTATGGACTCTGGTCCTATTTGTAAGAGAAAAATACAGTTTCAGGTTCATTGAATAATTAATGTAGTTATCCAATAAACCTAAAACTGCATTTTTCTCTTATAAATAGGACCGGAGGGAGTAGTAATGTTGTATACATTGGCTTGGCTGCATATTATACTAACATGTTCAACTTATTTCATGCACTTATGAATGATTATCTAAAATATTTTGCAGGGAGCTCCTCATCCACCATCACTGCTGATGGCTGATGCATGGACAAAACCATACTCCAGGGATTATGCTGCCTTCCCAGCTTCATGGCTCCGTTCTTCCAAGTTCTGGCCTACCACAGGTAAATCATCTTGTTGCTCTTTCAAATACACTATAGGGTCTGTTTGGAGAAACAATTTAGTTAAACGCTTAACTATAAACTATTTCTACAACAAAAACATTGTCAAACTGTTTTCACATTAACTATAAGCTATTTTCATAAGCTCTCCTAGTGAGCTTCTCAAAAAAAGCTTACAACAGCTTATAAGCTATTTCTATAAACTCTCTCAAACACACTATGTATGTCAGAAGATAGATTCGAATAAGTCAATCCCAACGAACTCATAGTCTAATTTGTCTATACCTCTAAACTCTTTTTAAGCTACACTATGTAGTTAGACAATGACAGACCCATGTGGTCTTGAGGGGGTTTACTTGAGCCCTTGGAAAAAAAAATATGCTATTTTTATTTCTAAATAATTATTTGTGAACCCCTGAAATCTTAAATTTGTACTAGTATTAGTAATTTTGCACCCAATAAACAATTTTGAACCCTTTGATCTCGGGTCCTTGATCCGCCACCATTTTGACCTCTATTAAACACTAGTCCTTGTTTCTTTGCTTTAACACAAGTGACTAATACAAACACTTATCATGCTGTAATTTGTGGCATGCATAATTTTGTTTAACTGATGCATTAGACTAATGAATATAAATGTGGTTTTCTGTATCAGGACGTGTTGACAATGTGTATGGTGACCGTAACCTCGTTTGCACACTTCTTCCAGCATCACAGGCTGTTGAAGAACAAGCTGCTGCAACAGCATAGCGTTGTTCTATTGCCACTTATTTTCATTTCTAGTTGTACATAAACTCTACTTCCTATTCATACAGTCACTGCAGCTGTTGGTTTTTTTGCTTCCTTCTATCATAGTGATGATAATTCACTTCTTTCATGTTTCACCTCAACCACAATCCATATCCCTTTTCTCAACCTAAAAGCATGAAAGAAATAAAAAGCAAAAAAAAGCATATTTTATAGTTATGCTTCTATTGGATTCTTTGGATGTATTTTATGCATAAGCTTATCACTAATGTCAAAAATGATTTTCATTCATGTCCCATGCAGTAAACAGGTATAGATATTCTTCACAAATCAAAATTTATATAATTAATTTTTTTTTGACAAGTAAAATTTATATAATTAATAACATCTATGATATACGATTTTTATAAACACACCAATACATACATAATGTTTATTTTATATTCAATATATTTTTGATACACATATACTTATACATATATCAAGTTTAATGACAATTAATATATATATATATATATTTATATATATATATATATATATATATATATATATATATTTGTGTGTGTGTTTCAACATACACGCATACATAGGTACTAAAAATGAATTATATATTTAATCTATTTATTTAAATATTTAAAATATAAAAAAAATTGTTAGTATTATTAAAATAAGTTTTCGTAGTTGTAAATTAATTTCATATTGAATGGTTATTATTCTCGTTTAAAAATAATAAATTGAATACATTTTGTGTGTGTTTGTTTTATCAAAATTCATATTCTTCAATATAAGTTGGATGTATTTTTCACTAAAAAATTATACATTAGTGTTGTTTTGGTAAAATATTCAATTTATTTATATTGTAATTGTACTCAGATTTAAATAGTGATATTTATTTGTTTGTTATAAATTAATAAATATTTTTAAAATATATACATTTCATATAATGAAATATATACAAAAGACCAAAAAGTAAGAATATATGAACTAGTCGTGCTAACCATGTGGTGGACTTGAATCGGCACTCGGTATATTCACAGAGATCTTGTATTTTACCACTAGTCGTGTTAATTGGACCTTTATTCACAAATTCTAATCATGTATACTATTTTTTTAAATAGTTCATTATATTAATATATTAAAATATATGTTTAGTATATAGGTACATATCCTTTAAAATATAATTACAATTTTATTGATTTGATATATTTATATATTTCAGTTGGAATAAAAAATGAAACATGCATTTTATGGGGGAACACTATTAATTTTTTGGGGGAACACTATTATATAATGAAATATATCTTATACTTTTGGGGGGAACACTATTAATTTTTTTTGTTGAACATGTGATAACTAATATAAATTCTTACATATTTGATAATTATAGGTATATATATTTTAAACTTTATATTAAAATTGTATCAATGTAGTTTTTTATTAAAATATTCATTAATTATTAATGTATAAGTTACAGATGATTCTGAAGGATTTAAGCAAGCGCCCAACTCTCCAAGCTTTGCTTTAAAATCAATAAAACTTAGAACTACAATTGGAGAGCCTCTATAAGAGAGACTCTTTCAAAAATTGGCGAGCACACAATATTCTTTAATAAAAAGCGAAAAAATAGTTCACTTTGTGGTCATCACAGCCGTGTGATTTTCATATACAGGACATTTGTTTTTATAGCCTAAGCAGCTAGTTTACGTTTATTTAACCACCGATGTGGGACTTTACTTAGAAACATATGTACGCTAAAATTCCACTCACCTTACCGGCTTACCCTTCTCTTTCTCACCCGCGGGCATAAGTTTATTATTTTTTTGATTATGATTCTTCAAGCACTTCAATCACAAACAATACATCCTCGCCAAATTCTTATCCTCATCATCAGCATTATAGAAACAGTCTCTTTTCTGAGCATCAAGAATTACTTTAGAACCCATCAACGGAACCAACACTAGCAGAGAAGTCAGTATCAGAAACTTAAGTGTCCTCATAAACTTGAGCATTATATGTTGATATGATTCCTATGCTACCTTCTGTCTCCTCCTAAAACTATGCCAAAACCAAAAATAAATGATGTTACATTACACATATCAAAGCTGAAGATTTCTTTGTTAAATAATAACCGATGAATGCAGTAAATAGTTAGCAACCTCAACATGGCAACGACCATATTTCTCTTTCCCCTTAGCTATGTTAATAAAAGAATTAGAAGCATACATTTCTCTTCCAAGGAAACACTTGTCAAAAATTTTTTCATCATAAAACTTTTTACATGGAAACAAGCTAGTGGACAGGTGCATTCTATAGTGAACATTCAGCATATGCTTCTGGTATCCTAAATTTACTAGCCTCTGCAATCTAAAAGTTAAAAATAAAAATAAACAAATTAGACAAAAAAAATTTCAACTATGACAGCAAATCCAAAATCCAAACGCATCTAGAAGGCAGTGATCAAGTGCCTTGCTTAGTATATCAACTTGCCTAGAATCAGCTCATATAACTGATTCCCTTGTATATCTGTTAGATGTTATTTTGACCATGGTTCAGTTAGATTAAACTGTAGTTACCATGGTTCCCTTGTATATCTCAAATTCTCACCAAGTCTAGAAGTAACTATGGTTCTTGGACTCGTGCTATGTGCATCGCCGTTGGCGCGAAAAATAAATTAGGGTTTGTCACTGGTACTATTCCCAAACCTGCAGAAACGTCTAAAAATCAGGCAAAATGGTTGGGTAGCAATGATATGGCCACCTCCTAGATCCTCAATTCCATCTCCAAGGAATTTCACAATAGCGTCCTCTATGCATATTCTGCTGCTGACACCTGGAAGGAATTGGAACATCATTCCAGGAAAGCAATGGACCACAAATCTCCTTGCAGACGCTCTACCAGACCCCCTAGAGATCCAGTACACCTTCAAATATATGACCGCGACTCTGTGTCTTACCCCGTTTTTGAGCCATAACACTTCTACCAAGCCATCGAACACCCTGAGTGGCAAAAGGCAATGACAGAAGAGCTTGCAACTCTAGAGGCAAATCAGACATGGAACACAGTTCTACTACCTGCTGGAAAGAAAGCAATTGGAAGTAAGTGATTATACAAGGTCAAGTACCCTGCTGATGGTTCTTTGGACAGATGCAAGGCTAGACTTGTGGCACAAGGCTTCATTCAGCAGGCAGACATAGATTTTTTGGACACTTTTTCACCAGTTGCAAAGCTGATCTCAGTCAGAATATTACAGTCTTTAGCTTCTCAGTTGAACTGGGAAGCTTGAAGAAGAAGAAGTCTACATGAACTTACCTCTTGGCTATCAAAGTCAGGGGAGAATCAAGTACGCAAGCTAAATAAGTCACTTAATGGACCTAAACAAGCCTCGAGGCTTGCCTTTTAAGAGTAGCAAATGATTTTCTCATTCTTTTCGCAAGATTAAACGTCTTCACGTGTGCATCTTGCAAACTTACTTTGAATCAACAAACTTGAGTGTGTTCTTGCCATATTTTTGATCTCAATGCTCCTCTACGAGTATTGAATGGTGATGTTTCACTTGTACTTGTATCGTTGTTAGCAACCACCAACAGAATATGCCGCCCGACCTTCATATTGCCAGGAAGACTTTCGATACAATGATCCCACATGGATCCACCATCAAAATCATTAAGCTTCAATACTTATCTGAACCAATCCCCTGGTCGCACCAACGGTTTTGCGCCGGTCACCCCAAACCATTTGTTCTAATACCATTGTCAGGGGAATAACCACACCCATCAGTAGATTAACGCACTCACTCCCAAAGATCTTTTAGGGAATATAGAGAAACACATCGCAAGAATATAAAGAGGACACACAAATATTTATGTGATTCGACACCTCTTGCTTACGTCCACGGAAACATATCAACATAATTAATTTATCTTTCAGATACAGATTATAACAATTTGTAACCCAACACATTATGTGTATTACCCTACAATATAATCTCACTTTAAGAGTTACAAAGAACGATAACACTCACATGTCACACCACAAATGATCGTCAAACCCTCCTTTCGCTATGACATGGTTGGAGTCCGTTCAACTTCCTACATAATCACCCAAGGATGGAGATGTCTCATCTCTCCATATGATCCCAAAATGGGATGTCTCACTTCTCTCTCTCTCTCTCTCTCTCTCTCTCTATATATATATATATATATATATATATATATATATATTATATTTACATTTAAAACCTATCTTAATTCATTTACATAAACTAATACATAAATAACCCGGGGGAATGGTTGAGCGATTGGAGCTCATCATCCCTTAACCAAGTGTCGAGGGTTCGATCCTCGCCTTGGGTATGGAGCAGCTTTAAATCCCTGGGCCAGCTGCCCCACCCTTCGAGGTGTCTCCAATCCAGCAAGGGTATTAGTCACTGCGTTCTGCGGTGGATACCCTGATCTCGACCAATAAACTAATACATAAATTTTAATCTCCCTGTGATTTACGAAGAAAATTTTTATTTTAAGTTTCAAAATAATTCAATTCTTTTATAAATCTACTAAGAAAATTATAATTTAGCTTAATAAAGCCATTCATTTTATTCTCAAAAAGTTTTAAAGGTCATCTACCTAAACATGCAAACCTAGTTAAAATTATATAATTAACACAAATATGTTTGCTTAAAAAAAAACACAAATATGTTAAAAATTTCTTAATTTTTATCATTTAAAAATTGAAATTGAAACTCAAAAAATTAAGCAATTAAAAATAAAAGTGAAAATAAAACACCAGCATATCATGAATCATTTAAGCAAAAAGCTTGTAGCTTTAACTCAACAACTAATAATTAATTAATTAATTAATTAATAAGTATTACAATTACAATTAATAAGTATTACAATTACAATTATTTGTATAAAATCTTACACTAAAATTGCAGAGCCTTCTATGGAGAAGACTCTTTAAAAAATTGGCGTATGCCGCTTTTAGTGTCGCACACACGGTATTCTTTAGTAAAAGGCGAAAGAATAGTTCGCTTTGTGCTCAACACACGGCTCCGTGATTTTTCCAAGCAGAGGTCCTTTGTTTTTTATAGTCTAAGCAGCTTATTTGTGGTTATTCATCCACCGATATGGGACTTTATTCAAAAACATAGTTTTATTCTCATTCTTATCCGCGGCGTAAATTCATTTTTTCGTTGATTCTGATACATCAAGCACTTCAATCACAAACAACACATCCTCAATACAGTACATAAAATTAGACAAGCTTCCGACAAGCAAAATTTGTCTCTGAGACCTCTTCCATTGAGGAAGAGGAATCGAGTTAGAAAGTAAACATATGTTAAGGGACTCATCTCTTTCAAAGCTTGTTGGTTCCAAGCAATCAGGAATGCTTTTTTCTTCACAATCACCGAGAGAATTTGCTTGGATTTGCCTTGATAGTTAATACGATACAAGGTAATTCCATTTCCAAGTGAAATGAAATTTTTTGGCAAGTGGGTGTATAAGGTTAATTTCTTTGGAGAACTTGAGCTTCTCTCTTAATTCCCCAAATCTCTCTGCTTTATAAACTACACTGCTCCATTGTTATGTTTCTTTCATTGTTATCTTGGAACTTCTTTGCTATGTCTTTCCAACCCTTCTATACACATTCCTCAAACGTCATAGGTTCATTATAATTGCCGCAAAGGTTTTGTTAGCCTTGTTGATTGGTAAGTAGCCAGCCTTTTGGGCTATCCATGCTAGATAGTGCTGTTACCGTTCGAGAAATGTCCATTATTAATAAGACCAAGAAACAGATTTATTTTGTTAACTTATTTGATTTTCCTTTGTGTTTGGTTTTGTCAGTCTGTGTTGTCGTTCCCTTGTGACGTATGACACCGATTTTTATGAATAAAATTCCAGCTTTGAATATGTGGACGTTTGTTATCGATTCAATCATACAATTAAAACATAACCATTGTATTCCAACCTTCCCCGATTTGAATCACAACCTTTAAACAGATATAAACTACCCTTTAACACATACTTAGGAGTGGTTTAAGTCCTCAAATAATCAATTCAAACACCACATGTGTAACATCCCCAATTCGGTTTATTTCGATTATCGAAATTAATTAATGTTGCTTAATTGTTTGATAATCAAATTAAGTCATTGAGAATGTTTGAATCTATAAAAGCACTATTTAATTGCTAAAGTATGTGAAACATATGAAGTGTTACTTGATTGTTTGATTAAAATGAGTTTTAAGTGAGTAATTAGGAGCAGGGACAAAACAGTCTTTTCACATTATTTTTAAAAATTCACAGCTGATCTCATTAACCACACACAAACTCATTCTCATAAAAACAACATTACCACACCCACACTCCTCATTTTTAGCACACAATCAGATTTTAGAAAGAAAGGGAGAGAAACACTAGAGAGAGAGAGAGTAGGCGTAAGAGGAAGAAGGGAAGAAGAAGAGGCCAAAACTCCATGCATGTATCATCTCTTCACACCATTGAAATCAGCTTCTCTTCCTCTACACAATGATACTCATATCATCATCCACTTCATCATCTTCGTTTCATCATGGCGGGAAGCTCAAAGCTCAAAATTAGTAAAAATGGAGTTTTGGGGTTTTTGAAGCATTGCATGTCAAAACTAGGTTTAGATTAGAGAGTTTCAGCCACCACATTGTCACTTGAAAGCCTTTGGGTGAAGTCTAGGTGAACTTGGGGTCGAATTTGAATGGAGTTTAAGGCCTTGGAAATAGGTTTCTCAAAGTACACAGAAATTCTGCACAAAAACAGCTTTCATTACCTTTGGTATTTCTCTTATAACTCTCTCTATAAAACTCATATGAAGTCCATTCTTATTTCTTCTGAAACTAGACTTAAAACCCTTTAATTTTTGCACAAGAATGGCCTGATTTGACTGAGTATTGAGGGAAAAAAATTAGTTACACGTTTCACTTCTGTAACAGTAACGATTTTGAACCAGTCACCGTATTGTGGCCATAACTCCCTGAATACTTATCATATCAGTTAGGGACTCGAATCATATGAAAATAGACAAAATTTTATACACAATAGGCACTAGTTTGGATAGTTTTGGTTAAGAATTGATTAAGTTATGTGCATTCCAAAATTGCTAACAGATGCTGTCCGAAATAAATTCGGTTTGGGTAGAGTTTGATCGTGTTTTCCATTTATTCGTGTCGTTCGTCACTCCGTGTGAGTTCTATACCGTTTAGGATTTGTTTTTCAAAATGTGTCTAATATGATTCTGAATTTTAGTTAACAATCATGTTGTTCGAAATTCGATTCGAGAAAAACGTACTTGCTAATTTATACATCTTGTGTGGTTTCGAATATTTATATGTATCGAATGAATTGTTTGATAAATTGATTGTTATGTGAGTTGGTGTGGACTGGTATGATGTATGATACTTTTGTTTTAAAGTTGAGAATCGATTGGAATTCGGAATGGACTCGAATGGAATGACAAAATTATACAAAAAAACTGAGTCTTGTTGCAGACAGTAAATCTGTGAATCGATTCCCAGGAATGTGAATCTGTTCACAGACTGTGAATCCGTTCACAGATTGGGAATCTATTCCCATTCTGTGAATCAATTCCCAAGATTGTGAATCTGTTCACAGACTGTGAATCAATTCCCAGGATTGTGAATCGATTCCCATTCCCAGATTATTTTCCTAAAACTTGTTCAAATTAACTTTTATGTATGAAATTGGGATGAACATATAGTTCATCAAAGACTGATTGAGGTTTAAATGAAAAGACGGATAGGTCATTATAGACTTATATGGGTGACGACCCAAAGAGGTAGCATACAAGGCAGGAAAGGTCATGAGCCCTAAACCTAGGCCCTAAGTTAGATACTACGGGGTTCACCGGGATTAGCGGAGTGGCAGTCGGTGAAGTGCTAAGATAAAGAGGCACATAGTTTATAAATTAAACTACGATTAACAATGATTCATAACTAAACCGTAAGCGTAGTGAGGGGTCACGATAGGACTCATTGAGATTTGTAACCCTTTATATGTTGTTGTTTTACAGAGAAACAGGGAAAAAGAAAGGCGAAGAAGCACAAGTAGATGATGTGCTCGAGAAGAAGATGAAGAATTAGTTCTTTTATCTATGTCATTTTGTTTCCCCTTGTTGTCATTGTATCTCGATTTTATGACTTGAACTTTTGTAAAGTTATAAAATTGTTTCCGGTATTTCTATGTTTTGGGATATTGAACATTAGGTGATATCATGTTTAAGAAAGACCCAGGGCCGGCCCAACCTATTTGGAGGCCTAAAGCAAAAAAATTAGAGAGGCCATTTAATGAAGAGATAACATAAAATGACAAATAGCGTGATGCTAATAATTACGAAACGAAGCACAACTACCTTTTGTTTTCAGAAGATAATATAATACAGCTACAGGCTCACCCACGATGAGCTCCTCTATTGTCCATGTTCGTTCATTTTCGAACAAAATAGTTCGTAACAATAAGCATTACTCATTATTGAACGAAATTAAACCAAAGTAAGAGAGTACTAAAGAAACTATAAACCTTGTAAAAAATTAAAAAGGAAATAGAATTTGTTATGGATAATATTTTTTTTAAAAAGTTAAACTATAATATAGAATATAATTCTAAAAAATAAGTTACAGTTTATATATTTTATTTGCGTCAATAAATTGTTTGTTGCAAGATGTTCTAGTGGTAAGCTAAAGGCTAATTTAGTGTTTGTCCTGTGTTCGAATCCCACAGATAGTTAAATCCTATAGCCAGTTGCGCTGCGGAACCGTTAATGAATCTGGGGCCTTTTGAAGTATATGTTACCAAAATTTTGAGGCCCTTTTTACCCATACAAAAATGAATTTTTTTTTGAGGTCCCAAGCAATGGCTTGGGTTGCCTGATGCTTGGGCCGACCCTGGAAAGACCTAAGACTATAAGTACTTAAAATATGGTTATATTTTGAAGTACATGAGATATGTGTGACTCCCTGATATTATTTACCAAGAGTTATTAGTATTGTTCAATACCTAAAACAGAAAATTTATCTCTGACGTATGCTAAATTGTATGCTAAAGTATTTCTACTTGTTAGAGATACTAGGGTGTTACAACATGATCTTCGAAACTTTGAACACATAATGGTGGTTTAAAAAATTGTTTGTTCCCAACATGAACACAAATTCAGCACACAAAATAGTCAAAATTGCACATGCATGCATTCATCAAATTGATACCACTAGCAACCTAGAACCAGAATGCATCAATTTTTTTTTAATAGGCAATGTTAGTGGGGTGGGGGAAATGTTAGTTTCCGGGGATTGAACCCGGATCTCCTTCTTGCACTCTTTTGGTGTACTCATTCGATATCCCTTAGCTCGCCAACTGAGCTACCTACTTGGTATCATTCCTCAAATTGATGAAGGGAGCTCACTCAATTAGAGTCCTTTAGGTGACATGAATATATATAGTGACTGATTTAGGTGAGATGAATATATATTGGATTTAATATTTTCCGTTCCTTTCTATCCTTTCTTATCAACCTCAACATAGCCTATCACATGCATCCAAGGGTTTTTAATATCACAGGTGCAATATTTGTTTTTGGAAAGCTACCAATTACTAAATAAATTTAGTTTCTTCCTGCATTGATAAGTTGTTGGAATCTTTGAGGAGCATTTAATTTATTTCCTTTATGTTTGTGCACTGAGTTTGAGCAGTTTCTAAACTAGACGTTATGGGTGGAAATAAGTCAGACCGATCGACAGGGGTCTACGGCTCAGCGTACGTTAGATTAGGCCCGACTAGGCTTTTTATTTAAACAAATAAGGTTTAGGCTTTTTTAAAATCATATTTAGCTGAACCAACACTCCTAGCCCAGTGGTTTAGGCTCCTGCTAGGACGTGGTGGGGGTTGATCCGGTTTGCTCCCGGGTTCGATTCCCGCCTACGTCAAATAGGGTGTTGGCCAGCGAAATGATTAAGAACCCCAAGTAGCGAGCGCAGATTAGTCCTTCGTTGACAGCGTTGGGACACTGCGTGGGTCGCCCGCGAGGGTCCGATACCAAAAAAAAAAATCATATTTAGCTAAAAAGATCAGACTCAGGCCATGCAAAGCCCAGGTCGGCCCAGCCTATTCGCACCCCTACTAGACGTGTCTCAATTTCTTTGAGTCAAGAATACTGAATGTCTGTTTACAACTTAATAACATGAATTAGTTTTTGTTGTAGTTACTTAACTTTTTGTTAAGTCGATTATCATCACTAGATTCGAACTCAAGACATCACATAGTGTGAGTGTGTTTTTAAGATGACACTAGCTTTTTCGTCTGCCGATCAAAAAATTAATATCTTATAATATTAATAAATTAATAAATCGTCTTCATAACTATAGTCACTTCTTTGGTAAAAAAAAACTATAGTCACTCTAGGTTGGGTATTGAGTATTGGAAATGAAACCGTCGATGAAGTGCCATACGGAGTCTACAACTTTTTGATTGTATTACTGCAATTTTGTTTGCAAGTACCATACACTTTTCTAAACAAAATAATGATCTTATTTTCCACAAAATTTCTTCGCCCGTGCAACGGACGGGTAATGGTCTAGTGAAAGCTAAAATTCATGTCATCCTAAAGTGTATTGTGGGTGGACATATTTGGAAGTGAGGTGGTGATGAACTATTGTTGAATGGTCAAAGTCTTCAATGGAGGAAATGAGATGAAGAAGCAACATCCTCCATAGCTCACCCTCTTCTCTCCCTCGAGTTTCTCTCCTTTCTTTCCCAAATGATTTTGTCTTCTAAAGTTCTGGAGTAGAGAGTAAGTGTTTGGTATTGTACGTGTTCAGCTCCTTTGGGGCTTTTTATAAGGAAGTTTAAGTGAAGGGTAGTTTAGTCTTTTGTGGTGGATGGTTAAGACAAATTATAAATGAGGTTTTAGCATTCTAATGAAGCACACAAGAGTTAAATCACTTGATAAATAAAGTAATTGAAAATTACTTTTGGGTGTTACAATATTCCTTTAGAATACACTTTCATCGTGACACGGTGTCACATAAATTTTGAGTATTGATATTATAACAAGGTCATCATTCAGAAGATGAGAATATTCCGTACTCATAGTCTGAATAAGTTTTGAACTTTTTGAATATTGTTGCTTGCTTGCTTGAGAATATCATTATGTTTTTTGGTAAAAAAATGAGGAGTCTAATATTTACGATTTATGCTACATAATGTTGGTGAGAATATCATTATGTTATACTAACACATACCTAGCAAAATTTATCAGTACTAACTCTTATGAACATACTTTTGTTATCACAAAGTTAAAGTTATTGAAACCATCACCTCTAAGGGTATCTATCCTGGACAAAACTTGCATGCAGTAAGTTAGGTGTTGTTTTTATTGTTGGCCTATTAAAATATGGCAATTGTCTCATTAACTTTTGTTGACAGAAAATGAGTTAACACCGTTAGTTGCCATCTTCTTCTCTGATGTAACTGCCAGTGCCACTGTCACTCACAACACGGTCAACGGTCAATTAGTTTCTGTACAACAACATGGTCTTCTTCTCAACGAGCACCATACTACCGCTATCACCCATGGTATTTCGCTGTTAATAACCTAAATCCCACCCTTTTGAATGTCAAGCCAAATTACCCCAAGTTCCCAATTAGCACCGAACAGGCGAACGGGGACAAAGAAGAAAACTATCAAAATAAATTGGAAGCCAATCATCCCAAATTAAAGGACACAAAAAGTTGATTTTTTTAAGTTTCACAACCAATGGCAGCGCTCTTCACCTTCGCAGATATCCTCCCTTCGAACTTTTTCTGTGACATCCGGGACTGACGAGGGTGGAGAGTGATCGTCGGTGCCCAAAAAGGCGGCATGGCAAAGAGCGACTTTTGGCAGCTTCAAAGTGAATGGGGGCGTGAATGAACCAAATACGCACCGGAATGAGAGGGATCCTGAGGCTGTGCAGGTATGGGACTGTACAGTTGAAGGAAGGCTTAAAAGAATTGATTTGGACTACCTATACCAACAAGATGCATCTTCTTTTCGGGAGCCATTCCAATAAGAACTCCATAGTTAAGCGTGTTTGTCTTGGAGTAGTAGTGGGATGGGTGACCTTCTAGGAAGTTTTCCTAGAAAGCATGCAAGTGAGGACAACGCATGCTGAAAAGACTCATGTTGGTTTATGGGGGCAGTCAACAATTCTGGAAGCAGACTGAGATGTTAAAAATGGTATCAGAGTAGCAGGCCTCTCTCAGTACGGTGTGGTTCGGGGACGAACCAAGCAGAAGCTGGTGGGCATGTGACATCCGGAATGAGAGGGATCCTGAGGCTGTGCAAGTATGGGACTGTACAGTTGAAGGAAGGCTTAAAAGAATTGATTTGAACTACCTATACCATCAAGATGCATCTTCTTTTAGGGAGCCCTTCCCATAAGAACTCCATAGTTAAGCGTGCTTGACTTGGAGTAGTAGTGGGATGGGTGACCTTCTGGGAAGTTTTCCTAGAAAGCATGCAAGTGAGGACAACTCCATAGTTAAGCGTGCTTGACTTGGAGTAGTAGTGGGATCGGTGACCTTCTGGGAAGTTTTCCTAGAAAGCATGCAAGTGAGGACAACGCGTGCTTGACTTGGAGTAGTAGTGGGATGGGTGACCTTTTGGGAAGTTTTCCTAGAAAGCATTGAGGACAACGCGTGCTTGACTTGGAGTAGTAGTGGGATGAGTGACCTTTTGTGAAGTTTTCCTAGAAAGCATGGAAGTGAGGACAACGCATGCTGAAAAGACTCGTGTTGGTTTATGGGGGCAGTCAACAATTCTGGAAGCAGTCTGGGATGTTACATGGTTGGTTCTGTTTTCATATCACACCATGATATATGGACTAGTTTTCAAAAAAAAAAAAACTAAATAACTAAAAGATAATAAAGAATATAACTAATTAATCTACACGTCATTATGTAATTAAAAAATAGCACCAACCACACCTATAGAACTACACCTAAGTTTTTTGTTCCATTTTTTATATATAATAACAAAGTTGAAGAAAGAATTTTCTAATCCTAGTTCCTAACCTATCTCATACCCATGATAATATTTTAGTTTTAACTAGTGAGATAATATAGGATAAAGTTATATGATCAGCTTATCATATCTTGTTGGCTCAACAAACATTGAATTTATGTCAAAAAAACAAACAAATAAACAAACGTTGGATTGACATAATTAATATATAATAGTTTATCTTATTTTATCTCTTTAATCCATACCATCAAATGGGCCAAAAGTTAAAATGATTAAAGTAATGAGTACCACAGCCAAGACTCTAAAGATACAAACACAACAATATAGGAACTAACTTTACTAAAGTTTTATTCCATGAACAATGAATATTATATTACATAGCTCTCATTTATTATACAATTTTCCTTTCCACAGCAACTACAACCACATTGATATGACATCACTGACACCATAGCAACAACAAAACAACAACACCACCACCATATCACCATATCAAAGTTCTTTGTCGAACAATGGGGTCATGCGATTAAAACATTATCATAATACATTGTTATGTATTAATCATAAAATAGACCATTTACCCAACAACACTTGGATGATTGAGATTTTCATTCAATTTCTACAATAATTAAAAAATTTGGTTAAAACTTACATAATATTTTTTGTATAAATTAAAGAAAATGTTGGTTCTAGAAATAATTACACGATCCTTGAGAAACCATATTATTTGGGTACTCGTATTTAATTAAGGAAATCACTATCGTTTGAAAATTTATGTTGGCCATTGCATAATAGACGAAATCATAATAAAGAAGGCGAAGTTATGTAAGAAACAATCAATGAATTTCACAAGACAAAACTTGTCACAATGATAGATCCTATGGGAGACAAAGAAACATAGCAATTTAAAAACGCAAAAATAAAATGAATTTGACAATAGATTTATAATACATGTTTGAGTATAATTAAGTTACAATGGAAATTCCCCACGAATAGATATGTAAACTAATCGCAGGCAATGAAGCTTCCAAAACCTTAACAACCTTTCGCCGCCTTTGACTTTTACCTCAGAATGAACCTCATTCATAACCGCACTTTGACAACGACATCCATTGTACTGAGGCAAATGAGCAGCTCGCCATCACTAGCACATTCCAAGTTCATTTCAGTAAATGCCACCGATATACATTCCAAAACTAAATCTGACGCAACACACGTATGCCATGTACTCGCCACTGTTTCATATAAATTATTGGCTCATGTTTATTTTAAGAGATCTCTGTTCACACGCTCTCCTCCACCGTGTTTAAAGTGGAAAAATAGTTTAAAGTCGGTTTTAGAATTTCTCAAGAATTTGGGAGCTAATTTTTTCTGGCAACGGGAAGTTGATGAGTTTGATAGCTTTTACCAAGGAAAAATGTAGAAGCTAGGATATTCTTCTGTTTAGATGAAGAGAACTGGAATAAAGAAATGTGATGGGTTTCAAACATGATCGTGCAGAGTTGGTCTTAGAAGAAAAAATGGAATACAATAATCTTGTAAAGTCAATTCTAGATGCAAACCTCTTCAAATAGTAGGGCACAACAATATACAAGCAACCAACAGATGAACAAAATGATGCTGTGCCCAAGAACACCCATATTTAATCAAAGAAATCACAGTCGTTCAAAGATTTATGTTGGCCATTGAGCAATAGACCAAAGTATAATAAGAAGCCGAACTTATGTAAGATACCATGAATGATTTTCATTGGACCAAACTTGTAACAATAATATGTGAACCAGGTTTGTTGGAGGATCCTATAGAGACAAAACAACATAGCAATTTAGAAACACAAAAAATATATTTTTATGAATTTGACGATAGATCTAAACATATTTGAGTATAATTAAGTTACAATTGACATACCTCTCCATAGAATAATAGTAGTCAATTCAATCACAAACATACATTTTGTGAACATGTATTTGAAAGAGAAATCAAAACCTGAAAAAAAAATTCTACAACTTTCTCTGAACCCGCATTAGCGATGGTTGTGGGAGAGACTAACCCTCAAATATTTTGAGAAGCAAAATTGATATTTGATAGTGTTGTTAAAGTGATAGTTGCAAATATTTATAGAGTTTATATGGTAATTTTACTGGGTTATCTCACCAAACACGGGGTGTTGTGAGGTTAAATGTTCAATTAATTCATTTAATAAATTAAAATACGTAACTTTAGACAAAAGATTATCTTTGATATCAACCCTTTATTTTTTCATTAATATTTGATATTAAATATTTTACTTTCTAAAGTAAATTGCTATGAATGTATTAAATATCAAAATTGATTTAATTATTAATGGTTAAACTTTTTTGATTTACCCTTTAGGGAAAATAATCAAATCCTATTTTTTATTTTTATCAAAAAATATATACTTTTCCTTATTACACACATACACAAATATATATATATATATATATATATATATTTATATATACATATTTATATATACATTTAAGTTAATTTTTGTAATATTTACATAGAAATAAACGTGTACTAAAAAATGAAAATCATAAATTATATAACAAAATTACATTTTATTCAGATTTTGTAGCATCAGAATTTTACTTTTATAAGGTAAAATAATTATGTATAGCAATTATTTAATAATAGGAATTAAATATATGACACTTAAATATGCACAATTCTACACATTAATAACCATAAATAATTTATCTAAAAAAAACTAAATAATTCGACCAAAAAAAAAACTAAATAAATAAAATATAATGAATAATATAAATAAGTTATCTATGTGTTATGGTGTGATTGAGAAACAGCACCAACCACACCTATAGAACTACTCCTACGTTTTTCCTTCAATTTTTTATATTTGACAACGAAGTTGAAGAAATAATTTTCTAATCATAGTTTCTAACTATCTCTTACAATGATAAGATTTTAACTAGAGAGACAAGATAGGATAAAGTGATATGATCAGCTTATCATATCTTGTTAGCTCAACAAACATTGGATTGACATAATATAAATTAGTTTATCTTATCTTATCTATGTTATCCTGATCATCAAAGGACCCGAAGTTAAAATGATTAAACTAAATGACTAACATAGCCAAGACTATAAAGATACATAACAACAATATGGTAACTAACATTACTTAGATTTTATTCCATGAACAATGAATAGTTATTACATAGATATCATTTATCATATATACAATCCTCCTTTCCTCGGAACTACAACCACATTTGTATAACATAACTAACAACAACAACAACCGAACCACAACACCATATCATGATTGTGCAAAGTTGGTCTTGGAGGAAAAAATTGAATACAATGATCTTGTAAAGTCAACTCTAGATGTGAATTCTTCAAATGATGATGAGCACAACAATGTCTAGGTAACCCAGAGATGAACAAAAGGATGTTTTGCCCAAAAAATAAACCTAAGTTTGGTATAGACGATCATGGAGATCTCAATGATCCTTGCGTGAGACTGCGACATGATTACGTTGGAATTCTAGCTTCATTCAAATTCAAAGACCCTCCTCTTCAATTTCTTATTGTGGCTAACACTCATCTTTATTGGGATCATGAGTTGGCCGATGTCAAACATGCTCAAGCTAAATATCTTCTATCTCGATTATTGCAATCTAAAACAATGGTATCAGATAGAAGTGGTCATGGCCGGTGACTTTAACTCTCAACCAGGTATATGGTTTATCAATACCTCATATCAGGAAATCCTTTATCAGAGTTGATGCCTGAATGTATAAAGGAGGCTCCAATTCCCCTATGCAGTGTATAGGCTTTTGTAAGAGGAAAGCCTCATTTATAAATTACACATGCACATGGCTTCACTGCAACACTAGATTATATATTTTTTGATTATTTATTTTTTTGTATTGGCAATATAATTTGGATACCCATATTTAATCAAGGAAATCACAGTCGTTCAAAGATTTTTGTTGGCCACTGAGTAATAGACCAAAGCATAATAAAGAAGGCAAACTAAGGTAAGAAACCATCAATGACTTCCACCGGACCGAACTTGTAACAATGATACGTGAACCAAGTTTCTTGAAGGATCCTATGGAGAAAAAGCAATATAACAGTTTAAAACACAAAAAAATATTTATATGAATTTAACAATAGATCTATACATGTTTGAGTATAATTAAGTTGCAATTGGCATACCCCTCCATAGAATAATAATAATCAATTAAATCACAAGTATACATTTATAAACATATATTTGAAAGAGAGATCAAAAACCTGGAATAGAAAACTTCTACAACTTTCTGTGCACTCGCATTAGCTATGGTTGTGGGAGAGACTAATCCTCAAAGATTTGGAGAAGCGAAATTGATTTTTGATTGTATTTTTAAAGTGGTAGTTCCATATATTTATAGAGAACTTGTGGTAATTTTACTATGATAGAAGAAAAGACACATGTTACTGTGTTATCTCACCGACCAAAGGGTTGTTGTGAGGTTAAATTTTTGATTATTTAATCTAATAAATTAAAATACGTAACTTTAGACAAAAGATAAGAATATTTGATATCAGCCTTTGATTTTTTTCCTTCATATTTGAGATTAGTTATTTAATTCTCTAAAGGAAATTGCTATGAATGTATTAGAATATCAAAATTGATTTCATTATTAATGGTTAATCTATTTTGATTTACCCTTTAGGAAAAAATAACAAAAATACTCAATTGATATTTTTACCAAAAAATATATAATTTTTCTTTAATAGTATAAATTTATGTATACTATAATAAATTATTTTTGGTAATATTTATATAGAAATAAACGTGTACTAAAAGAAGAAAACAATAAATTATATAACAAAATTACATTATATTAAGATTTTGTAGGATAAGAATTATAAATTTATAAGATAAAATAATGAATTATAACCCCTTTTAATAATAGGGATTATAACTATGATATTTAAATATGCACAATTGCACACAATAACCATGAAAAATGATTTAAGTCTTATTTATTGTTTTCTTTTACAAAAGCCGAATTTATTTTTAATCAAATTTTCCCTATTTTTGAGTAATATTCAACTTTAAAAAATTTATGTCCTAAATCCTAATTATTTACCGATAAATCTGAACCACTTGTGTTATCATTTATTTTGTAAATGCTTTTGTAATGTTTGATTTTATCCAATTCAAAACAAATTGGCCTGGTCGTACAAATTTTTTCCCATTTTGTTTCTTGAGAAAAAATCGATATATTTTTCCATTGATTTTATAACAGACGGTTTAGTATTTTTCTAATTAAATTCAAATGGCGAAAATTTCAGTAATATAATTTCTTTAATGTGTTATAGATCCCTAGATGTTACTCGAGTCTATGGAAATTTATTTCTTTTTAACGCGGGGGAAATTTAAAATATAAAAACTATTGATAGATAATATACTAAATTAAAGTTAATGATTTGGCTTGCATGTTTTCATTTTTAGAACTGGTATTTATATACAAGATAAATAAATTTTAAATGAGACTCTATAATATATATTCAATTTACTTATGTAACATCCCAAGTTTCTAGTCGACATTAGAAACTCAAGTTACTACTTATAGTGTTTCAGAGAAGCACTTAAATAACTTGAATTAAGCCAAACCGACAACTAACAATAAAAACTGAATAAGGATGATAGGTTTATAAAATAAGTTCAATAACTGAAAAGAGTTTACTACAAATCATCCGAATTAGTTACATAAATACTTAATCCGAATACACAAGTGCATATATCTAATACATTCCCAACTTAACTATGAACAACTAAACATAAACATTAGCATAATATAATGCTAATCTTCATGAGCAGAAGATCTTCATATATCAGGGTCCCTGATCTTGACGTTGAGTTCTTTAAACTTTACCTGTGAGTCTGAAAAACATTCAACAATAAACAATGAGATTACAAATCTCAGTGAGCTCTTTCACGACCCCTCACCCATAACCTCTCTTCGTCTTTTTATTAATATTCTCATTTGCATAATGTAGCGTAATCCATAAGAAGACCGAACATTGTCAGCTTCAGCGGAGAACCCAACCCGAAACAACAATCTGAGTCATGACCCAATCCGAGTAAACCCGAATCAACCATATGAGCCATGACTCAATCCACATCAACCTTCTGGGCCTTGAACTGAGGAGACATGACCTCCCCTTCCAAGTACGCTACTTACCTCTTGGGATCGTCATCCCCATGGTGTTTTATTAATTCCCTTAATTATGTTCTCACTCGTTTGTTTCATAAAACATCATTTTTCGTTTCATTAAACAATATCTTTCATTCAATTAATCAATAAATCTTCGCATAATCTTGACCTCGTTTATACGTACCATCAAACCTCGTTCATTTGTCTAATCAATTATGTACAATCATACTTTCAATAGCAATCTTTATGGTTCTCTTTGTAATGCAACCATACACATCCGTTCATCAATAATTACTTTAAACATAGGCCAATGCATAGTATACTTATTCAATTGTCATTGGGGAGGGTTGAGGGAGGAATTAGGATAGGTTTGGGATCAAAAGGAATGCCGCTTAAAGGTTTTATTTTTGGGTGACAGGGGGTCAAGCACGGGTCGTGCCTAAATACGCTCGGGTTGTGCCCCCTTGATAGCATGTGAAATGTAACATCTCTAGTTTTGTTAATTTCGAATTAAGAAATTAACGAGTGATTTTATTATTCGAGTAAATAATAAGTCACGTCTCGAATACGAGTTTGACTTGAATACAATGAATAATTGTTAGATTATAGGATTGTTTTGCAATATTGATTGAATTGTGTGAATTGAATGTGATTGTTTGGGGTAAAGATGGGGTTAGTGAGGATTAGTGAACCAAGGGAATTTAGGTCTTTTCCACCCAAATAAAACCCTCAGCTCACCAACACATTAAATCAACCACATTTCATTTGTTTCTTCCCTTTGCTGAAACTGAGAAGAAGTGAGGATAGAGAGAGTGAGTGGGTTGCGAGAGAGAGAAGAGAAGAAGGAGGTGAGGGCTTTTGATCTTTCCCTTGCATGTAAGCCTTTCTTGCTCCATTTTCTTTCATTTTTCCTCCTCTATCTAATGAACCTATTTTCATCTTCCACATTTCCCTCTAACAAAAAGCGCCATTGTTGACCCTTAGAGCTCAAAGTGAGGGAAGGTGAAGTCTAAGTGTTGAAAATGGAAGTTTTGGCATATTGGAAACTATCCTAAGGTTCTAAGAGGCTCAAAGCTTGATTTGGAAGATTGGGACTGTTCAACATTGCTCTTGGGTGTGTTTGAAACAATAGGAGGGATAGACTGAGCTGCTGGTTTTCGGTTTGGAGCTGTTTACAAGAGTTGGAACGAGTTCGAGTTGAGTTAGTGGCGTTTCGGAACGATTGAACTTTGCGAAGGCTCAGTTTGACGTGATTTTCATCACGACCGGTAAGTTTTACTTGTTTAGGGGATCAATGTTTGAGTTTTGTTTATTGTTTGGTTGCTGGAAAATTCTCATCTATTTTCGTTTTGTGAAATTCGAGTCAAGAATTACGTTTTCGAAAATCTTACGTTTCGGCATCAAATCACAAATTCATAATTATATCGAATGATTGTTAATGAAATATGTTTATTGTTGCTGTTTTGGACTGGTTGTTCTATGTGTAAAATCTGTTTTTAGGTTTGGAATTAGATTGGGTTGTGAAGAATGGAGAAATTAAACGAACGAAATAAGCACAGTTCTGTTCCTGCACAGGAAGCACGGGTCGTGCAACTTTTAGCACGGGTCGTGCCAACCTTTCAGGTTGGCTGGAAAATTGAATTTCCAGCAGCACGAGTCGTGCTAAGTTTGGCACGGGTCGTGCCAACCTTTTTGTCTCCGGATGCTAAAAGTTCGTTTTATTGCTCCTTTCGATTCCAAACCTCATCTAATCTTTTCCCTAACCATTCTTAGTGACAAATAGTTTATTTTACTATGGAATTGAACAAGATTGAAGTGATTATACGGTATTTCTTCGAGTTATAGAATTTGGATAAAAACGAGTAGTTTTGCCGAGTGTTAATCTTAAATAGATGATTATAAGAGTTATTCCACGCTCATTAGATATGAGTTAAAATCAAAGCTCATCAGATATGAGTTAAGTTAAAGAGAAAGTTAACGATAAATAAATTATATCGAGTATAGGGTGACGACCCTAAGTTTTAGCATACTAGAGGAGGGGAAGTCATGAACCCTAGAACCTAGGCCCCCTTTAAGTTTGATCGTTAATCAGATATTAGCGATGGGTTCTCTGGGTAATGGTGTGGTCATTTCCGGTGATGTGCTAGAAAGAAGTTACACGTAGTCATGTATTGACTACGAGAAAGAAGGAAAGACATAATTAAACCGCGAGAGTTTAG
Organism: Astragalus glycyphyllos; assembly: GCA_963573325.1. Classification (NCBI taxonomy): domain Eukaryota; kingdom Viridiplantae; phylum Streptophyta; class Magnoliopsida; order Fabales; family Fabaceae; genus Astragalus; species Astragalus glycyphyllos. Next base: position 81,682,758 of record OY754309.1, on the reverse strand, counting down.
TAAGGGGTTTCGGTAGAACTCACTGAGATTTGTAATCTCACCCTTTTTATGTTGTTGTTTTTACAGAGAAACAGGGAAAAAGAAAGGCTAAGAGACATGAGTAGCTGAAGCGCGTATGAAGTGATTGGAGAATTTGGGCTTTAGTTGTTGTTATTATTTTTCCTTGTGAATCTGTATCTCGATTATGACTTGAATGTATTAAAGTTGTTAATCGTTTTCTATTTCTTGTATTTGGATATTGAGCACTAGGACATATCAGGTGTGTGATACACCAAGACTTAAAAGTATTTTGACATGTTTATGTGATGGGATATGAAATGTCATTAAACATGAGTCACTTATTATGTTTAATTAGAAAAAGGTTAGTTGTGTTCAATATCTGAAACAGGAAATTTTACTCTGATATGTGCCAAACTGTACATCCTACTATTTCTTGATAGTAAAGATATTAGGGTGTTATATGAAAAACTCTGATTTTTAGCGAGATTTGGCATTCCGTTCGATTCTGATACCTATCGTACTCAATTCCTACTTCATAACCTCAGTATCAAGCTACCAAACAATGCATTTAGAACCATTTAATCACTAAGGCAATCAATCATTAACAACAGCAACATGCAAGCACATTTGGCAATTTAATTTCATCAAAGAGTTTTCCCCATTGAGTAAGTTCGATTCAATATGCAAGAACAATCATGCAATGACCTTATTCCTCCTAGTAACAACCAACCATGACTTCAAACAACATTAAAGGAAAAGAACTCACTTGCACTTTGAATTAGAGTAGTTTGACACACAATGAAGCACCAAGACACCAACCAAGCACCCAAACTCTTCCTAGCTCTCCAACATCCACCAAATGCCCTTCTAACTTGATTTCACTTCTCTAATGTCAAATGCTATCTTCCAATCCCACATGCAAGCTCCACAAACCACACCTTTGAACCCTCAAACTCACATACAAAGATGAGAGTTGAACCAAAGTGATAAAAGCTTTTCTACCCAAAACTGAAATTAGTTCCTTAGGATTCAAAATTGTTGGGGAGTCCGAGGGAGCACCGGGAGCAACAACGAGCTAGCCAATGAAACGGACCACAAAGAGACTTGGACACCACATCTCCACCCAAATCCTTAAGGCATTAGGTATATGGGTCCCCTCTTTTATATGTCATTCATATAGCTCATTCCTAGCCGATGTGGTACTAACCACTCACACTTGAATTCTCAACAATCTCCCCCTCAAGTGTGAGTCACCCACATTGCTAGTCTGGGCTCTAAACCAGGATCCCGCTCACCACTCCCCCACCGAGCCAAACCTGGGCTCTGATACCACTTGTTGGGGGGGAAAACAACATAGAGAAATAAAATGAGTACAAATCGGAACACAAGAATTTAACGTGGAAAACTCTTATTTAGTTTGGCTTATTCCAGCTTATCATATTACATCTCTAAAAGGTCTAAAAAGTAACGTTCTGGATTTTATTGTCGACTAAAATCGAGGATGTTACATTTTGGTATCAAAGCAGTTCGACCTTATCGGGCTTAGCAATTTCGTAGATAGATTGAGTTAGTTAGTTGCCAAAGCCTCTCAGTATATTGTGTGAAGCACTGAGTTAGATCAACTCAGTATTTCATACAAGGTGCTGAGAATAATGATAGTTAATTTCCTTGGCCTCGATAACTTTTGGAATCCAAACCCTAGGTTTCTTGGACCTCTCTTGATCAGAGTTGTGAAGCGGCGGCAATGGACTAAAGACGAATGTGCAGAAGGTGTAAATGGATGTCAATGATAGCTTTTGGAAGAATGTCTGGGAGTTCAATTGTTATTACATTTCAATTTTTGAAAAAACTATTTTCAAATCACACCATGACATGTAACTAGTTTTCTAAAGAATAACTAAATAATATAATGATTAATGTAAATAATTAATCTATGTGTTATGGTGTAATTGAAAAACAACACCAGCCACACTTATAGAGCGCCTACGCTTTTTTTTTCTTCCATTTTTTATATTTAATAACAATGTTGAAAAATCCTAGTTTTTAACCAATCCATATCGATTATAAGATTTTACCTAGAAATACCAGATATGGTCAGGTTATCATATCTTGTTGGCTCGACAAACGTTGGATTGACATATATATAATAGTTTCTCTTATCTTATCTCTGTTATCCTGACCAAACAAACCAGAAGTTAAAATGATTAAACTAAATGACTATCATAGCCAAGACTATAAAGATACATCAAAACAATATAGGAACTAACTTTACTAAAATTTTATTCCATGAACAATGAATAATATATTACATAGCTACCATTTATTATACAGTCCTCCTTTCCTCAACAACAACAACCACATCCATAAAACATCACTAACACCGTAGCAACAACAACAACTACAAAACCACAACCCAACATATATGAGAGCAAAACATATCATTAGTATCTGCATGCATTGCCATAGAATGTGAATATTGGAGGAGCTCAAATTGTTTAGAACTGAGAAAAGAAATGTGAATACAACATCAACCTCTAACTCTCTTCTTCTTCCTCCGGAGTAAAGTCATTCTCGATTCCAAATACTCACATCCAACGTATCTCTTCTATGCTATTGTCCCTGATTATTCCCGCCATATACTCACATCCCAAATCGACAAGATTCTCAAGCTTGAGATAGTGTGCTGCCTCAAAAACCTGACAAGCCAATTGATAAATAGGTATCAAAACAATTACCAAGCAAAAGTGTTTTTGTTACGATCATATAATGTTATTATGGCTTTTACCAAATTAACTTATGTACAATCATGTTGCAATGTCATTCCCTTAGCTTAACTGCTACTTATTCATCAATGGGACAAGTAAATTCATAACTTTTTTGATCAAAAGTAAATTCGTAGCAAAATTCACACCATAAATTAAATTACCTTAAGCTTAGTTAGTAAGAATAGATAAATATCATCTCTTCAAATTAAAATTAATCACAAAAAAAGAAGTTAAGACACACAGATGATATGTGAGACTTCTAACACCAATTTAAATAAATCCATACACACAACAAAAATGTACAGGTTGGGTGGGTATGTACCACATTCCTACCCAAAAATGTTTAGAAAGAATATATATATTCAATCCGGGTACATAATAGAAGCACATACCATGAACAGAAAACTTCATCAATTTCTTATTGTGGCTAACACCCATCAATATATCTCGGTTACTACAATTTAAAACAATGGTAATAGATAAATATGAATGTATACCTGAAGTGGTCATGACTGGTGACTTCAACTCTCAACCAGGAAACACGGTATATCAATACCTCATATTTAATCAAGGAAATAACAGTCGTTCAAAGATTTTTGTTGGCCATTGAGTAATAAACCAAAGCATAATAAAGAAGGAAAACTTAGGTAAGAAACCACCAATGACTTCCACCGGATAAAACTTGTTATAATGATACGTGAACCAAGTTTCTTGAAGCATCCTATGGAGATAAAGCAACAAAATAGTTTAAAACATAGAAAAAAATTTTTTATATGAATTTGACAATATATCTAAACATGTTTGAGTATAATTAAGTTACAATTGGCATACCCCTCCATAGAATAATAATAACCAATTCAATCACAAGCATACATTCGTAAACATATATATTTGAAAGAGATATCAAAAACTTGGGAAAAAAACTTCTTCAAGTTTCTGTGAACCCACATTAGCGATGGTTGTGGGAGAGACTAATCCTCAATGATTTGGAGAAGCGAAATTGATTTTTGTAGTGTTGTTAAAGTGAAAGTTGCATATATTTATAGAGAGCTTACAGTAATCTTACTATGATAGAAGAAAAGACACATATTATTGTGTTATCTCACCAAACAAAGGGTTGTTGTGAGGTTAAATTTTCAATTATTTAATTTAATAATTAAAATACGTAACTTTAGACAAAAGATAAGAATATTTGATATCAGCCTTTGATTTTTTTCCTTAATATATGAGACTAGTTATTTTATTCTCTAAAGTAAATTTCTATGAATGTATTAAAATATCAAAATTGATTTCATCATTAATGGTTAAGCTATTTTCATCATTAATGGTTAAGCTATTTGGATTTACCTCTTTAGGAAAAAATAACCAAATTCTCGATTTATATTTTTACTAAAAAATGTATAATTTTCCTATAATAGTATATATTTATATATTATATAATAAATTTATTTTTGTAACATTTACATAGAAATAAACGTGTACTAAAATAAGAAAATAATAAGATATATAACAAAATTAGATTATATTAAGATTTTGTACCATAAGAATTTTAATTTTATAAGATAAAATAATGAATTATAGCCTTTTTTTAATAATAGGGAATAAAACTATGAAATTTAAATATGCACAATTGCACACAATAACCATAAAAAATGATTTAAATCTTATTTATTTATTTTGTTTTATAAAGCCAAATTTATTTTTTAATCAGTTTTTCCCCATTTTTAGCTAATATTCAACTTTAAAAATTTCATATCCTAATTATTTACTCATAGATCTCAACCGCTTGTTTCATCATTTATTTTTTAAAATGCTTTTGTAATGTTTGATTTTATCCAATTCAAAAAAAATTGGCTTAGTCATACAAATTGTTTTCCCCTTTTTTTTGTGAGAAAAAAATAAATATATATTCCATAGATCCCTAGATGTTGCTCGAGTCTTTGGAAATTTGTTTCTTTTTAATTTACTTATTTAAACTTGAAATATAGCAAAAAAATTCGTTTCTTAAATTGGAAAATTTAAAATATAAACTATTGATACAAAATATTCTAAATTAAAGTTAACGATTTGGCTTGCATGTTATCTTTTTTCGAATTAATATTTATATACGAGATAAATAAATTTTAAATGAGACTTTATAACAATATATTAAATTACTTAATTTTAAAAACGTTAACTATTTTGTAAAAAAAAAAAGTGAAATAGTATTAAAAGATTACGTCCAAGTTTATAAATATGATTTCTTTTTAAAGTAAGTAGGGTCGTTTGTTTTGTAAGTTTCTACAATTTTAACCGTGTTACTGATTATAGATATATGATAATTCGATTTTAGTCTCTCCATTTTTCTAAAAATAATTTCCTGTAAATATTAGCTTTTTCTTTTTCATCCCTATGTTATGTTAACTCCTATCTAAAAAAATGCTTATGTTACAAATTTTGTCCCATTTGATTTTAACACTACATTATTTTTTATTTTGATTATTTTAAAAGCTGTTATGGATAAATTCACAAATTATAATTAGGATTAATTCTTAATTTTTATCTTCAGATTTGTAGTATGCAGTATAGTCCAAATTTTAAGTCATCCTCGTTGTAGTGAAACCTTTTTATAGGCAAATGTTTTTCTGTCGACAAATATAGGTGAATGTTAGTGGTTAGTAAATTAGTTAGGGGGTGGGGAAATATTATATTGCAGGATTTGAATCTGAACTTTCTTCTTGCAACTCATTTGTGTCCCTTAGCTCGCAAACTGAGCTACCTTTTTTGGACGCCGTGGCACCTTCGATTCAAGCTCTAATATCTTGTCTGTTAGTTGTTAAAAGGTTTGGATGGATTATTATTATTATTATTATTATTATTATTATTATTATTATTATTATTATTATTATTAGTATCTCTCTCCCTTCACTCTCTTTATCTCCTCCCACGCTCCCTCTCCTATAATCTCCTCCTCCACTCCATCTTCATCCCTAACTTGAAATATTAGGGTTTAAAAGATTACACATTTTATGATTCTGAATATCCCTTTTTAGTGTTGGGATTTGTTGTGGTTGCTTTTTGGTTTTGAACCATATAACATCTATAAGTTTGAATTAGGATACTCTGCAGCAAGTATACGGTGCGGTTGTGCAGTGCAGGCGCATAGTTTCTGGTTTTTAAGTGTTCTTTCTCCCTTCCTTTGGCTTCTAATCCTTTCCAAATTCACAACCAACTCATAAATCACATTTCACATACATTCAAACACCAATTACATCAATTTCATATCTTAATTTAAGTTGAATACACAAGTATTTTAAACAGAATCATCATCACTATGAGCATACCACTAGCTAGCATAAAACCTTTTAGCAAATTTTATAGCATGGTATGAAGCTAAAACAAACATGAAAATGCATATTTCAGAACCAACAACAGTTTAAGTTCAAAACCTAACATACATGAGAGCAAAGGAATGGGGATGAAGAAAACACCCTTGTAGAGCTCACTAACTCCACTCTTTAACTTTACTTATGTTTTTAGTTTTCCTAAATGAGAGAAATGGGAGGGTCTTTTGTTTGCTTTCAATTGGAGTATAAGAAGTGGGCTGAGTGAATGGGCTGAGTATTAGTTTTTAGCCCAAAAGAGAGGTGTACAACATAATTACTTCTACTATCCCCTGTTTCTACACTAGATTTATTCTACTCATCACAAAACTCATATAAATTAAATAATTTATTAACTCAGCCAAGCATAAAAACATATCATTTAATAAAGCAAAAGCAAGGTAATATCCAAAGTAATATTTAAATTACTGTAAGTATTACATTCCACCCCAACTTGTTTGTCAAGTCATATCTATTCAACAAGATAAGGAGTCTGATTGCTCATTCCCTTTTTAAGTTCATAATTACTTCTTCAAGAGTTAAACAAAGCAGAAACAATAAAAGAAAATATGAGGTAAATTTACACTAGCAGTAGCAGTCATTAAAAAGGGCATGTCAATCAAGCATACATTTGAATCATTATCCTCACAACGAAGTTTCACTATTAAGTGTGAAAGAGAAACAGACATGCAAAGTATAAATTCAAAAAAAGATTACTATAAAAGAAAATCTCAGAAGAATATTGGTGTATGTAAGAAATCTTAGTATAAACAATATAGTCAAAGCAATAACACATAGCATCGAGTCAATAACTACAGCCAAACCAGCCAATCCCAACACGTAACTACCATTTGATCATAATATTCATGAATTTTATCAATATGGCATAGATCAAAACTAACAGAGTTCCAATTATCTGCACATCTCAAAATAAATGTATAATTCTGAAGAGGGTCATTCATAATCCCAATGATAGCTCTTGGAAGAATGTCTGGGCGTTCAACAAAGAGAGCAACCTATAATCAATAGTGATTTGGGCGTTCAATCATACATTTTTTTATATTATGTATTAATATTTTAAATTTTTAACTGAATATCAAATTTTACACTTAATATATATATATATATATATATATATGTTATTACATTTCAGTTTTTGAAAAAACTATTTTCAAATCACACCATAACATGTGTAACGGTCCCTTTTCTTACTTAGTGGGCTACGCAGCACTACTAGCTTAATTGGTAGTGGGAATGCATTGAACATGTATTTGAACCCCAAAGTACATGGTTCGATTCCCACAAAAGGCAAAAACTCTACATGGAGGTAGAGAAGATCATGAGTGTAGTGTTTTTTTGAAAAGGGCCTGGGCTGTTACAAAAAAAGGCCCCATGTAGAGTTTTTGCCTTCTGTGGGAATCGAACCATGTACTCTGGGGCTCAAGTACATGTTCAATGCATTTCCACTACCAATTCAGATATCATGAGTGCAGTGCTGGGTAGCCTACTAAGTAAGAAAAGGGACCGGGCTGTAACAACATGTGACTAGTTTTCTAAAGAATAACTAAATAATATAATAACTAATGTAAATAATTAATCTATGTGTCATGGTGTGATTGGAAAACAACACCAACCACACCTATAGAGCTACGCCTACGCTTTTTTTCAATTTTTTATATTTAATAACAATGTTGAAAAATCCTAGTTTTTTACCAATCCATATCGATTATAAGATTTTAACTAGAAAGACCAGATATGGTCTGGTTATCATATCTTGTTGGCTCGACAAACGTTGGATTGACATATATATAATAGTTTCTCTTATCTTATCTTTGTTATCCTGACCAAACAAACCAGAAGTTAAGATAATTAAACTAAATGACTATCATAGCCAAGACTATAAAGATACATCAAAACAATATAGGAACTAACTTTACTAAAATTTTATTCCATGAACAATGAATAATATATTACATAGCTACCATTTATTATACAATCCTCCTATCCTCAACAACAACAACCACATCCATAAAACATCACTAACACCGTAGCAACAACAACAACACCACAACCCAACATATATGAGAGTAAAATATATCATTAGTATATGCAAGCATTGCCATAGAATGTGAATATTGGAGGAGCTCAAATTGTTCAGAACTGAGAAAAGAAATGAAAAAAACAACATCAACCTCCAATTCTCTTCTTCTTTCTCAGAAGTTAAATCATTCTCGATGTTGAAAATCTGATGAATCTCTTCTATACTATTGTCCCTGATTATTCCCGCCATATACTCACATCCCAAATCGACAAGATTCTCAAGCTTGAGATAGTGTGCTGCCTAAAAAACCTAACAAGCCAATCGACAAATAGGTATCAAAACAATTACCAAGCAAAAGTGTTTTTGTTGTGATCATAATGTTATTATGACTTTTACCAAATTAAAATATGTACAATTTAAAACAATGTATTAGATAGATATGAATGTATACCTGAAGTGGTCATGGCTGGTGACTTCAACTCTCAACCAGGAGACACGGTATATCAATACCTCATATTTAATCAAGGAAATCACAGTCGTTCAAAGATTTTTGTTGGCCATTGAGTAATAGACAAAAGCATAATAAAGAAGGAAAACTTAGGTAAGAAACCACCAATGACTTCCACCGGACAAAACTTGTTATAATGATATACGTGAACCAAGTTTCTTGAAGGATCCTATGGAGATAAAGCTGTAGTAGATGACGCACTGAAACAACAACGAAGTTATGAACCTGCGAACACAAAAGTCATTAGATAAACAACTGGAGGGGTCTGACGACGCGCCCTAAAGGATTTATCCACCTCTACAGGGCAAATCCCCCGAAGGTACAATCTGTCTCGTCCCAAGTCGCAAATAGCGATTGAGGTTACTGAACTGGCAAGTGTTTTATATCAGAAGATGACCCAAGAATATAGTAGAAGAAGAGGAGCGTTTTTGGTATTCTGATCTATATCAAGTGCTGCTCGATAGCGTTTATATAGGCTCACACCCGACTGACTTGTGCTCCAGCAGAAGTCAAAATTAGAGTCAGTAAAAAACCATTTAAGAAATGAATTGCAATAAAAATATCTGTTACGAAATAAAGTTTCATAAAATTGATGTTACGAAATTAAATGGAAATAAAAATGGTGTAATGAAATAGCCGTTACGAAATAAAGCAAAATTAATTTGCTGTTACAAAATTAATGAAATAGCCGTTACGAAATAAAGCAACATAGCAGTTTAAAACAACGAAAAAAATATTTCTATGAATTTGACAATAGATCTAAACGTGTTTGAGTATAATTAAGTTACAATTGGCATACCCCTCCATAGAATAATAAGAACCAATTCAATCACAAGCATGCGTTTGTACACATATATTTGAAAGACATATCAAAAACCTGGGAAAAAAAACTTCTTCAACTTTCTGTGAACCCACATTAGTGATGGTTGTGGGAGAGACTAATCCTCAAAGATTTGGAGAAGCGAAATTGATTTTTCATACTGTTGTTACAGTGATATTTCCATATATTTATAGAGAGATTACGGTAATCTTACTATGATAGAAGAAAAGGCACATATTATTGTGTTATCTCACCAAACAAAGGGTTGTTTTGAGGTTAAATTTTCAATTATTTAATTTAATAAATTAAAATACGAAACTTTAGAAAAAAGATAAGAATATTTGTTATCAGCCTTTGATTTTTTTCCTTAATATTTGAGACTAGTTATTTTATTCTCTAAAGTAATTTTCTATGAATTTAATAAAATATCAAAATTGATTTCATCATTAATGGTTAAGCTATTTTGATTTACCTCTTTAGGAAAAAATAACCAAATCCTCGATTTATATTTTTACTAACAAATGTATAATTTTCTTACAATAGTATATATATTTATATATAATATAATAAATTAATTTTTGTAACATTTACATAGAAATAAACGTGTACTAAAAAAAGAAAACAATAAGAATTTTAATTTTATAAGGTAGAATAATGAATTATAGCCTTTTTTTAATAATAGGGAACAAAATGATTTTTTAATAGGAAATATATTTTCCATAGATCCCTTGATGTCCCTTGATGTTACTCGAGTCTATGGAAATTTGTTTCTTTTTAATTTATTTATTTAAGATATGTGATAATTTGATTTTAGTCTCTCCATTTTTCTAAAAATAATTTCCTGTAAATATTAACTTTTTCTTTTTCATCCTTATGTTAACTCCTATCTAAAAAATGCTTATGTGACAAATTTTGTCCCATTTGATTTTAACACTACATTATTTTTTATTTTGATTATTTTAAAAGTTGATATGGATAAATTCACAAATTATAATTAGGATTCATTCTTAATTTTTATCTTCAGATTTGTAGTATGCAGTATCTTGTCCAAATTTTAAGTCATCCTCATTGAAGTGGAACCTTTTTTGTTGGCAATTGTTTTTTTGTCGACAAATATAACTGAATGTTAGTGGTTAGTAATTAGTTAGGGGGTGGGAAAATGTTATATTGCAGGATTTGAACCTGAAAATTCTTCTTGCAACTCATTTGTGTCCCTTAGCTAGCAAACTGAGCTACCTTTTTTGGACGCAGTGCAGTGGCGGATCCAGAAAATTTCATTCGTGGGGGCAAGTAAATGAACTATCTATAATATTTCTTAGAATAAAAATAAAATAAGGTTTTACAAAATACATAATCACGTATGTGACAAAAAACACCAAAAAAGATATTCAATTACTTCCACAAGTTACAATTGTCTTCTACGTGTTTTCATATTCTGAAAATGTTGTATGATAATTTCATTGTCAATACTATTAAAAATATCACTCTCAATATATGTAACCAGATAATCATTCAACCATTCATCTCCGATACGATTGCGTAGTCCATTCTTCACATAACTCATTGCAGAGAAAGATCTTTCAACTGTTGCAGTTGTCAGTGGCAAAATCAAAGCGAGATTCAAAAGTAAGTAGACCATTGGATACACAATATGTCTTCTAGTTCTCACCATCATTTCAGAAAGATCAATAATCCCATTTAACTTTGAAAATTGATCATCAGACCGAACATCTATGATAAAATTTTCAAGTTGGTTATCAAGCCTATCGGGCTCAATAGAAGAAAATTCTGATGGATTAAACTTAGCCAAACAAGTCAACTTCTCCTTATCAAACGTGTTTGAATTTCCGCTTGAAGACGAGAAGGAAGGAACGAGTGAGAGAGAGAGGAAAACAAATTTTAATTTAGGATTTTAGGGTAAGTAACTCCGTAAAGCCTGTCTTTGTTTGGACTATACAAAAAAGATTTGGGTTGTGTATTTTGGTGGTTGGATATTTGTGGGGTCAAACCCAATTTTTTATTGGGGGCAAAAACTTTTTACTGGCTATATCAAAAGTAAATCATTTTTTTTGTGGGGTCAATTGACCCCAGTACCAACATGCTGCATCCGCCACTGACGCAGTGGCACCTTCGATTCAAGCTCTAATATCTTGTCTCTTAGTTGTTAAAAGGTGTGGTGGGATTATTATTTTTTATTTTTTATTTTTATTATTATATTATATATAAATATAAAGTAAACGCCTTCTAAAAACTAAATGTTGGTTTATCACTTTCAATATTCATATTATACCTCTATTAACGGTTTACGCTCCTTCACTCTAAATGGAACTACTTGTACATAGTTATATTTTGGCAAAATAATGCACTTTAGGTTCTTTATGTTTCACCAAAATTTCAATTTGGTCCTTTATGTTTTCTCGCACTTTGCTTAGTTGCCATTAGTGACTAAAAAAAATGACCAAAATGAATTTTGGTGAAACATAAAGGACCAAAGTGCACTTTTGCCAAGAAAAAATTATCTCCACCACCATGAACCACCACTCTCTCACTCTCTCTCCATTGTGCCACCATCACCACACTACAAAGTGCAAATTCTCCATCTCTCTCCATTCGCTCTCTCCATCTCCTCCCTAGCTCCCTCTCCTATTATCTCCTCCTCCACTTCATCTTCATCCCTAACTTGAAAAATTAGGGTTTGAAAGATTACGTACTCTTTTTATGATTCTGAATATCCCTTTTTAGTGTTGAGATTTGATGTGGTTGCTTTTTGGGTTTGAAACATATAACATCTACAAGTTTGAATTAGGATCCTCTGCAGCAAGTATATGGTGCAGTTGTGCAGTGCAGGTGCATAGTTTCAGGTTTTTAAGTGTTCTTTCTCCCTTCCTTTGCATAGTTCAACCCCAACTTGTTTGTCAAGTCATATCTATTCAACAAGATAAGGAGTTTGATTGCTCATTCCCTTTTTAAGTTCATAATTACTTTTTCAAGAGTTAATCAAAGCAGAAACAATAAAAGGAAATATGAGGTAGATTTGCACTAGCAGTAGCAGTCATTTAAAAGGGCATGTCCATCAAGCATACATTTGGATCATTATCCTCACAACGAAGTTTCACTATTAAGCGTGAAAGAGAAACAGACATGCAAAGTATAAATTCAAAAAAAACTTTCAATAAAAGAAAATCTCAGAAGAATATTGGTGTATGTAAGAAATCTTAGTATAAACAATATAGTCAAAGCAATAACACATAGCATCGAGTCAATAACTACAGCCAAACCAGTCAATCCCAACATGTAACTACCATTTGATCATAATATTCATGAATTTTATCAATATGGCATAGATCAAAACTAACAGAGTTCCAACTATCTGCACATCTCAAAATAAAAGTATAATTCTTAAGAGGGTCGTACATAATCTCACATTCGTTTATTATCAATCAACTTATTTTAATCATATGCGATCTCATTTATTTGTTAATCCAAGCACAATCGTGAGATACTTTCATATCGCAAAGAGGTAAACAGGCATAGGCAATTCATTCCATTCTTAACTACACAAATTCAGAATCGAGAAAGTGAACTATAGTTTTGATGAAGTAATCTGAGACAAAGTGACAAATGGAAGTCCAAGGAACAACCAACTCAAGAAGTAAGTACGTGTTAAGGGTAGTCTCTAGGAAGTCGGGTCGTGTCTTAGGAATGAAATGTAAACTGCTTGTGAGTATCGGCTCAAATCACTCAACATGCTAGCACTCACATATTCAACCTAACATATGCCTTCAATTGATAAAAGCATGTTAAATAGGTTAGGCACTTGTTGCTTTTAAAGAAATAGATTCATGGCTTAGTGTTTTAAAAGAAATTGTTTTTGAAGTAAAGAATCGATTCTTGATTTGGTACTTTAAAGCTAGAAATCGATTTCCTTCTTATTTTTAAAGCTATAAATCGATTTCCTTCTTATTTTTAAAGCTAGAAATGAAATCGATTTCCTTCCTATAGTTAAAGCTAGAAATCGATTTGTGTCTTGATGTTTTTAAAAGAATTTGTTTTGGAAAGAAAACAATTGATTGATGACTTTGTGTTTTTAAAGAGGTAAATCGATTTTTGGATATGTATTAGAGTAGTTAGAAATCGATTTGTGACTTCATTATTTGAGTTAGAAATCGATTTGTATGGGTTAAAAATCGATTCCTCACTTGTTTTATGAACTTGATTTTATAAAGCTAGCAATCGATTATCCACTTACTTCATTAAGTATCAAAATAGATTTCTCTCTATTTAATTTAAACAAACAATCGATTTCTTTACTTATGTTTTAAAGGACAACAATCGATTGTCAACATATCAAAATAGAGTTAGAAATTGCTCCAATGGTCATTTTTTACAAACTCTATAAATAGGAGTTAGGGTTTCACGATTCAACAACAACCTACGCATAACAAACCACAAATCAAACCCTATTACACAATCACACTTGTTCTTCACTGTTTCTATCAATTTGAGCTGATCTCTCTCAAGGGTTAGGTTGGGAATCATCAAGTTGTTGTATTCGCCTTCTTAGAGCTATTTCTTATTTCATTGTAATTTCTTTTAATACTGTTATGGGTTTATACTAGAGAGTGGGGAATCTCTCTAGGGTTTTGATTGTAACAAGGGTGGGGTATCTCTTGTTTGTCAATTGGTTGCACTAGGGAGTGAGGTATCTCTCTATGGTTTTTGATTGTAACAAGGGTGGGGTATCTCTTGTTGTAATTGTTTTTGCGGGCTCTTGCACAAGGTGGGGTATCCTAGGTGAAGAGCGCCTGAGTCTGTAAGGGTTTTAAAGCATTCGTTGAAAGCTTTGATTTGTTAGTGAAAATCTCACAAAGGGTTGTGAGGACTGGACGTAGCTCACTGTGAGGTGACCGAACCAGTATAAAATCTCGTGTGCTCTTTATTGTTTTATGCTCTAATTCGTTCGTTCCATAAACCTATGCGAAAAATTAATCTAAGTTGTTAAAAGGGGTAAAGTTTTTAAAGTCTCAATTCACCCCCTTGTTGAGACTGAAGCCACTTGGTAACAGTGAGCCCATGATATTGAGTTCCCAAAACTAGTTGGTTGTGATTGATCTATTTTAGATTGGCCATGCATAGTGTTGTTCAGAATTTCCTAATAAGTATTGGGATAACCCATAAGGCCACGTGCTAGGCATACCAATGGAATTTTGTCGAAATGGTGTTGGTATCACTTGTTGAGGATTCGAGATCCCATAATTAGGCTGAATTGAGTAAAGGATTGATCTGGAAAGTAACCAGAGCGAACAGAGTAATAAAAATTGGATGAAAGCCGAAAGTTTTGGAAAACTGGTAAAGAAACAGATCCGAGTGCCTAGAGCCCGGACCATGTGTTTTCTTCTGCCCCATTGTCGAAATACTCTTTTTACCCACTTCCGTTCGACATGAGTCCCTTCCCCATCCTTTCCCTAATTTAACCTAATTGAATCAAACCCTAATATGGCTTCACATTTTATTGAGAAGTCGTAAGTCGGGTAGGATTGAATTAAGTTGGGGTGAGTATAAAGCTTAGATCGAGTTAGGATCACGAAACCCCTACGGAATTTTAACATATTTTACCAAGACTCCATGAAAAGTTTGAACTAAAAGTTGTTTTGTGACTTTACTCGCTCGGAGAAACTAAAACCCCAGTTAACTCAATCCGATATACGGCAACAAGGTATGAGGCTAAGTGGACAAATGACGCTTAAAGATTGAAGCTCACTGAATAAAATATATGTAGGCCCATGATTACCTATGTTTGGATTTGAAATCTATGCGTAGTCGAACCATCGGCGAATCGCCAAGATAGTGCTTAGTAATGAAAGGAAACTTGATCAATTTTGAGGACAAATTTTTTCAAGTTGGGGTGATTGTAACATCCCTAGTTCGGTTAATTTCAATTTACGAAATTAACTAGTGATTTATTATTCTAGTAAATAATAACTCAAGTCACGGATACGAGGTTGTCGCGAAAGCAATTTATAATTGCTAAATTATATGATTTATTTGCATTATTGTTTGAATTATGTGATTTTGTGTGATTGTTTTGGGTAGAAATTAGGTTAAGTGAGAGTATAAGTAAGAGGGGCATTTTGGTCATATCACTGTCTATTAAACTTTCAGCTCATTAATAGCAGCTCATCCCTCACTTTCATAACACCTTTCATTCAGCAAAATTTAAGAAAGAAGAGAGATTAGAGAGAGAGAGAGAGAGAGAGAGACTCGAGAGAGGGAGTTGGAGAAGAAGAGGAGAGTTCCACCCCAAACCTTCATGTATGTACACATTCTAGGTATCAATCTTCTCCATTTTCTTTCCTCTTTCATTTGATACTAATTTCACAATCTCATTCATCTCCTACCACTCTCCACCATTGTTGACAATTAAGCTCTATTTTGACGAAACTTCCCAAAATGTTGCCTTGCATGTTGTTGTTGGACACTTGAGAGTAGACTTGAGCACATTTCAGACTTTACCACATTGATTGGGGAAGTTTGGGAGAGGGTTCAGCAACTAGAATTCGAAATTGAAGTCGTGGAGTGTTCGTGGGAGCTTAGGACATCGTACGAGGATCGTTCGAGCGGTTTCGTGTTTGGAGCATTTCGCGAAGTCTCGGTGATTTGTGATTTTCATCACAATCAGTGAGTTTTACTCACGTTTAGGGGTTTTGTTTCTGAATGTATTGGTTATGTTACTGGATTTAATGATCTGTTTCTTGTTTTGAAAATTTTACGAGTCGAAAAATCGTTCTCAGAAAAATTACGTTTTACGGTTTATTTGTCAAATTATATGTGGGTATGTGAATTGATATTGGGCTGTTTATCATGTTGAAATGAAGTGATTTAAAATGTTAAAATGGTTTGTATGATAGTTAGGATTGGTTAGGAGATTTTAGAGTGGATTAAAAGCGTAAAAACAGATTTTTCTGGTGCTGCACAGGGAGCACGGGTCGTGCTCTTCTAAGCACGGGTCGTGCTATTCTTTCGGGTTGAAGATTTTCTCGATAGCCTTCTAAATTGCTTTGTCCGTAACTTTTTGATCCGTAACTCCGATTTGAGTGTTCTTGGATGCGCTAGAAAGCTAACGAAAAGATCTACAACTATAAACAAACATAAATTGAGTTTTTAACACACTCTCAGAATCACCCTTAACCTATTCGATCTCCTAATGCTTGAAGAATAATCTGTTATGTCTTTGAACAAATCTTTGTTATATGAATGATTGGTGATTGAATTTCTTGACATGGTGGTTTTGGAAAAACTGTTTTGTGATTATAAATGTTTCGAAAAACCGAATTTAGTACACGTGAGAGCACATGTGTTTTTGAAAATAAAACGAACTATAAGTTCAATTTGGCATTGATTGACTGGATATGGAATGATTATTCTATCATTATAGACTGTTTATGTTCATGATATATATATATATATATATATATATATATATATATATATATATATATATATTATATCGAGTCTAGGGTGACGACCCTAAGTTATAGCATACTAGGAAGGGAAGGTCATGAGCCCTTAACCTAGGCCCCTTTTACAGCGCTATGGTATGGACTAGTGGATCGGAGTTCACCGGGATTAGCGTACGGCAGTCGGTGTTATGCTAAAAATTAAGAAGTACGTTTCACCAGGATTAGCGTACAAGAGTCGATGTTACGCTAAGGATAGTTGCACAATTCACAGGGATTAGCGTACAGCAGTCGGTGTAATGCTTGAATTAGAGGTACAACTACCGGGATTAGCGTTACGACAATCGGTGTTGTGATTAGTTATAAAGGCACATAGTTTATAAATTAAACTACAGGATAAAAAAGTTTCATAATTGAACCGAGAGAGTGGTTAGGGGTGACAGTAAAACTCACTGAGATATGTATCTCACCCATTATTTTGTTGATGTTTTTACAGAGAAACAGGGAAACAAGAAGACTAAAAGGTACGAGTAGGTGACGTGTGCGAGGAGAGGATTGAAGACCTAGTCATTTCAAACTGAGTTTATCTATTTCCCTTGTTGTCTTTGTACACGATTTACGACTTGAATTATTTAAGTTATGTAATCGTTTTCGTTCTTTCCTTGTGATGATATTGAACACCAAATTGTACGTTATTGATGTTATGGAACCGATATGGTTTAATTTAAGCTATGCCGGGTTATGATTGTTCGATATTATTATAATCGGAAAAATTTTAGTTGTGTTCAAATATCTAAGCAGGAATTAATTCTCTGATGTATTAAAAGTACAAATGGATATTCAATAAAATATTTCAAATAAAAATATATAATATCAAAAATAATGTAGGATTTTGTGACAATAGATTTTATTTTTTTGATTATACAAACTGGCAAAATTACATTTGTCATAAAATCATACTTTTTTTTTTTAAATTATGTATTAATATTTTAAATTTTAAAATGAATATCTATTTGTACATTTCAATTTAAATTTAAGAAAAAACTGTTTTCAAATCACACCATGAAATGTGACTTGGTTTTTAAAGAATGACTAAATAATATAATGATTAATATAAATAATTAATCTACATATCATAGTGCGATTGAAAAACAACACCAACCATACCTATAGAGTTACACCTACGCTTTTCTTTAATGTTTTTATATTTAATAACAATGTTGAAGAACCCTAGTTTTTAACCTATCCAAACTGATTATAAGATTTTAACTAGAAAGACCAGATATGGTCAGCTTATCATATCTTGTTGGCTCGACAAACGTTGGATTGACATATATATAATAGTTTCTATTATCTTATCTCTCTTATCCTAACCAAAAAAACCAGAAGTTAAAATGATTAAACTAAATGGCTAACATAGCCAAGACTATAAAGACTAGGGGGAAAGAAGGGCCCTTCGGGCCCGTCTTTCATGTGTTGGTGGGTTGATGGGTGGTTATAGAAGTAATAGATAAATAATAATAAAGTGAAATAGTGTTAGTGGGTAGTTATAAGGGTATTTTGGTCAGAAAAATCTAACACCAAAAAATATCAGTTACAAAATGAATCACTTTATATATAGGTATAGATACATCACAACAATATAGGAACTAACTTTACTAAAATTTTATTCCATGAACAATAAATAATATATTACATAGCTACCATTTATTATACAATCCTCCTTTCCTGAACAACAATAACCACATCCATATAACATCACTAACACCATAGCAACAAGAACACAAACAACAACACCATATCATCATCGAAGTTCTTTGCCGATCAGTGGAGTAGCCATGCAAATAATACTTTATCATAATACGTTGTTATGTATTAATCAAAAAAATAGACCATTTACCCAACAACGCTTGGATGATTGAGATTTTCTTCAGATTCCTGCAATAATTAAAATCAGGTTAAAATGAGCTTCGGACCTAATTATAAGCCAAAATAACTACTTTCACACATATTAAGGATAGTGGTTTTGTGCATTTAATTTCCTTGAATTTATGGAAAAAACAAGTAGATTCACAAAACTACCCCTAATTAATAGTCATCTTTTCATAGCATTAATGAGCTTCTTTAAGGGTAGTTGTGGAAAAATAACAGTAAATATGGGTGAGGTAGTTAATATTTGCTTATATTTGAGTGCACAAAAACTAGGCATTTTTTTGCTTATAGTTAGGTCCGGTGGGAGTACATTTTGTAAATATTAAAGAAAATGTTGGTTCTAGAAATAATTACGCAATCCTTGAGAAATCATACTATTTGGGTACCTATATTTAATCAGGAAATCACGGTCGCAAGCAATGGAGCTTGCAAAACCTTAGCTACCTTCCATCGCCTTTGCCTATTGCCTCATCATGAACTTCATCTGTAACCGTACTTTGACAACGATGCTAAGTGTTCTGAGGAAAATGAGCACGTCACCATCACCAGCACATTCCAAGTTCATTTCAGTAGAAACCGCTGATATACATTCCAGAACTAAACCTAACAGCCTCAGATCGATTCAGCATTGATTTTAGAAGTTCTCAAGAATTTGGGAGCTGATTTTTTCTGCCTACAGGAAGTTGATGAGTTTGATAGGTTTTACAAAGGGAAAATGAAGGAGCTAGGATATTCTTGTATTTATACCAAAAGTATTATGTAAGGAACCAACATTCTTCTACTTAATCAAGGAAATCACAATCGTTCAAAGATTTATGTTGGCCATTGAGTAATAAACCAAAGGGTAATAAAGAAGGCGAACTTATGTAAGAAACTATCAATGACTTCCATCGGGCCAAACTTGTAACAATGATATGTGAACCAAGTTTCTTAGAGGGCCCTATGGAGATAAAGTGTTGTTTTTGAGTTTCAGAAAAATATTTCTGAAACTCCACCAAATAGATTACTGGGATGAGTCGCGGATTAGGCTACTCTCTTTAAGACGTTTCGTGGCACTGCTCGAAATTGTGCAAGCAGGCTATCAACGATGTCCCCAAGATAAAACAGTCCAGTCAGAACTGATAAGAAAGAACATTGAACTATGAAAATTCGTTCCAGAAATACACTCTCAATATGGGTATGTAACTTGGAAATGCTTCAAGTTTCGGTGTGAATAAGGAAGTGAGGAGAGATCTCTATTTATAGGCTTGTTAGACAAAATAGTCGTTGGGTAATAATACATAATAAACGGGTAACGACTCTTTTGACTTGGCCAATATGACCGTTGGAGAGCAACTACTCTTTTAATTTGGTCAAAACTAGAGTTTATAGAAAGTTATTTCTTTTTTGTTAATTTATTTGTACTTGTACTATGACAAAATTTTACGTTTCTTTGAAAAAGGTAAAATTTAAAATGTAAAACTATTGATAGATAATGTATTAAATGAAAATTAATGATTTGACATTATTGCATGTTTCCTTTTTTCAAATTAATAGAGATAAGTAAATTTTAAATGAGAGGGAACAACCTTGGGTGTGGAAAAAATTCTGTTGGGAGGGAA
Organism: Astragalus glycyphyllos; assembly: GCA_963573325.1. Taxonomy (NCBI): domain Eukaryota; kingdom Viridiplantae; phylum Streptophyta; class Magnoliopsida; order Fabales; family Fabaceae; genus Astragalus; species Astragalus glycyphyllos. The sequence goes on along the minus strand of OY754309.1, from coordinate 81,662,272 downwards.
GAACCACACGGGCCGGCAAAGCCGAGTACTCGTGGCCAGCCAGGTTCTCCAGCATATATTAATCATCGGCGAAACGTTGGAAACCGCGCACCAATGATATCGAAACCAAAAAAAAATTACTTTTTTTAAAAAGGTGTGCTATTTTTGTGTAAAAAAAAAAGGTGTGCTATTTTGTCAAAAAATATAGTGAATTATCATTAAAAGATCATGTCCAAGTTTATAAATATGATTTCTTTATAATGTAAGTAAGCTTGATCGTTTTGTAAGTTTCTACAAATTTAACACTGCTATTGATTACAGATAAATCTATAAGGTTTAGATATGTTTTTGGTCTTATAAATATTGGGTAATTCGATTTTATTTCCTGCAATTTTTTTAAAATAATTTCCTACAAATATCAGCTTTTTCCTATTAATCTTTATGTTAACTGTAACATCCCTAACTTCGTTAATTTCAATTTATGGAATTAACGGGTGATTTATTATTCGAAATGAAAAATAAATCAAGTTTCGGATATGGGATAGTCGAGGAAGCATTACATCTTGGTTAAATAATAGGATTATAATGTCCTAGTGTTTTAACTATGTGGTAAATTGAGGAGAAATTTGGGTTAAAAATGGAATTAAGTGAGTCATGATAAGCCAAGGGCATTTTGGTCATTTTAGCTCCATTTAAATTTCCCTCAGCCGAATAAAACTCCACCTCACCCTTGTCACTCTCACTTTCAGCTGAAGAGAAAGAAAGAATAGTGAGGGAGAGAAGAGAGGGTCGAAGAGAGAGAAAAAGGAAGGAAGGAAGGAAGAAGGTGGAAGATCCTCCACATTTTCACTCTTCACTCCATTTTTCTTCCTCTTTCTATTGGTACAACTTTCAGAATCTCACTCCCTCTATATCTCATTTTTACTCGTTCTCATTCTACCATTGCTGAATGTTTGAGCTTCAAATTGACCAAAGTGGAAAAATTCTTGACTTGCATGTGGTCTTATGGTCTTAAAATCAGTTGGAAGTTCAGTTGGTCAACCTCATTGTGGATTTAAGGAAGTGTTGGAGGGTTGAAGTTGCTGCTCCAAAGTTCTTAGCGTGTTGGTTTCGAGTTTGAAGCAATTCGGACGATTAAGGGGATTGTTCGTGTGGGTACTTTCGGTTATTTTCTGTGAAGACGTGACTTTGCGCTATTTCGTCAAACCGGTGAGTTTTACTCACATTTAGGAATTTATTTTGTTGATTTTGATTGAGTGGAAATTCTGTTTTTGTGACTTTATATTGTTTCGAAAAAAATTTAAGAGTCGAAAACCATTTTTCCGAAAAACTATATTTTACGGTTTATTTATCAAATTATATATTGACATATGAATTGTTCTGGACTGAATTTAAAGGCAATAACGTTATATTGTGAGTTGGGAATGAGTTTGAGTCCAATTGGTAGAAGAAGAGATGTATAAACTACTTGAAAAGCTGAAAAACGAGTTACTATCTGTTGCTGTAACACTGGCAGTAATGATTCGTTACTGGCTGAAATGTGTCTATTACGGCCAGTGTTGTTTCGTTACGGCCCCATGTTACTTTCTGTTTGTGGAAGTTTATTTACCTCAAAAACTCAATTTTTCACACTTTTTGGGTACCAATTGCATTCCAAACCTATTCTAATCCCTTTTCCACCCTATATAATGTTAAAATAACCGTAAAACTTGGCAAATCGATTGTGTTTGGTTTGTTTTAAATCGAATCATCTCGAATTACAAATGATTTGAAAACCGAGTCTAGCCACGTGTGAAAACATATGTTTTTCAAAAACAAAACGGAACTTTATGTTCTACTATTGTAATGGACACGATATATAAATTATATTGAATTGGATTGATGGCCCAATGCGGGTATTATATAAATTTGATGGCCCAATGCGGGTACAATATATAAATTATATCGAATTTGGGTGACGACCCATTAACATACTAGGCAGGGAAGGTCATGAGCCCTTAACCTAGGCCCAGTATCCGTTAGGGAAAGTACTAACGGGGGTTCATCGGGAGTAAGAATATGGTGGCGGCCGATGTTATGCTAGGTATTTTGCACGATTCACCGAGATTAGCAGTAGAGTGTGCGGTCGATGTTTCAATTAATGTGTTAAGCTAGTGGTTTATAAATTAAACTACAAATGCAATGTTTTTAAAATTTGAACCGAGTGAGTGTTAGGGGTCACGGTAGAACTCACTGAGATATGTTATCTCACCCTATCAATTATTGTTGTTTTTACAGAGAAACAGGGAAAGAAGAAGGCGAAACGACACGAGTAGGTGACGTGTGCATGAGGATGTTGAAGACTTGTTGTCTTTTATTCTGTTTAAGTTTCCCTGTTATTTTCTGTCGTGGTTATGTAACTTATATTTATTATGAGTTGTATAAACTCTTTTCCGCTTCTTTGCTTTTGGATATTGAACAAATAGGACTGGTTGTATTCTAAGTTATTATTCGATGAAGTTTAAGACAGGTGGATTTGGCTATGTTTATCATCAAAAAAATTAGTATGTTCAATATCTTAACAGGATTGTGTCCTCTGATTTTGCTTTAAGTTGTGCATTCTAGTATATCTACATGTTAGAAATATTGGGGTGTTACATTAACTCCTCCGTAAAAAATGCTTATGTGGCAAATTTTGTCCCATTTGGCTTTAATACTTCATTATTTTTTGTTTTGATTTATTTTAAAAGTTGAGTTGGATAAATTCACAAATTAAAATTAGGATTCACTGTTAATTTTCATCTTTAGATTTGCAGAACGCAATATCATGTCCAGATTTTAAGCCATCCTCATAGTGGCACCTTCAATCTAATTCTGATATATCGTCTGATAGTTGTTGTTGTTGTTATTACTGTTGTTTTTTTTTTACATTAAAAGGACTAACAAGACCAAAAAAGAAAACACGAATTACATATGGTGTTGTTGTTCTTGGTGTTGAGGTGTTGTTGTAGCTATGGTGCTAGTGATATTACATGGATGTGGTTGTTGTTATGGAGGTAAGGATGATTGTGTAATAAATGGTAGTTATGTAATATATTATTCATTGTTTATGGAATAAAATTTTAGTAAAGTTAATTCCTATATTGTTGTGAGGTATCTTTATAATCTTGGCTATGGTTGTCATTTAGTTTAATTATTTTAACTTCTGGTTCGTTTGGTCAGGATAATAGAGATAAGATAAGAGAAACTATTATATATTATGTCAATCCAACGTTTGGTTAGCCAACAAGATATGTTATGTGGATCATATATTGTCATTCTAGTTAAAATCTTATCATCAGTATCGATAGGTTAGAAACTAGGATTAGAAATTTATTTTCTCAACTTTGCTTTTTAAATATAAAAAAAAATTGAAGCAAAAAAGGTAAGTGTAGCTTTATAGGTGTGGTTGGTGTTTTTTCAATCATGTAACACCTAAAGTAATTGAATTTAACTATTACACTCTTGTTTTTTTTTTGTTGAAGTAATTGGCTTGTATTCTATATGTTTGGATATAGTGGATAATGCCACTAAGCTATTTGATGTGATTAAGTGAGAAACAAATCTAGTTGTGCTAGCATTAAAGGTTGGTGTGATTTGAGATTAGATCTTCTAAGTTGCAAGCCCAAACATCCCGTTAGGCCCAGCTGATTCATAAATCCTCCAGTTGAAGAAGAGTTTAATTGACTCTTTGCCTTCATTACCACCTTTTATTCAAAAACCATTTTCTTAAACAGAAAGAACTAGCTTGCATGTGCTATTTTTATGGGCATTCAAGGGCTAGGAGTCAATAGGAAACTAGAAGAATTTTGAAGCTTAAAGATTGGAGCTGGAATGAGGAATTTGGGAGCAACTTTTGGGGTCATTATACCACAAAACACAAGCCAAAATTCAGTTTTGTTGATGATTTGGAGCTGTCAAAGTGAGCTTGCATGTCATTATTTTGAAAGAAGAAGAAGTTGTAGATAGCTAGAGGAGTAATAGAACTTGATTGAGGTCTAGGTCAGAAGTTTGGGCTCAAATTCGTGAGATGGAAAGTGTAGAAAGGTGAGGGGTTGCAATTAGAATTTCTGTGCAAAAACAGTGTGTTTCAGCACTTTGAACACTTTGGTTTTGATTGATTTCCTAGGATATTTGAAAAAGGAGCTTGAGGAATTCAAAGATTACATGGCAAACTAGAGTTTTGTGCTTTTAGTTGGGGTCTTATACTTCAAATTCGTGGATCGTGAAGGGTTGAAGTTAGAGGGGGTTGCTGGAATTTATGTATAAGTGTTCATCTCACAAAATTTGTCTTTGGATTTTCTTCAAAAAGGTGAGTCCTTCACCCTCTTTCCTTTGTTTCTAATTGATTTCATGATTGTTTTATGTGTTAATGGAATAATTGAACAGCATCATCAGCCATACCTAACTTTTGTCCAAAACTAAAAAAATATATATATCTATATATATATATATATATATATATATATATATATTAAAAGTACAAATGGATATTCAATAAAATATTTAAAATAAAATTACATAATATAAAAAATAATGTATAATTTGGTGACAATAAATTTTATTTTTAAGATTATACAAACTGAAAAAATTACATTTGTCACAAAATCATACATTTTTTATATTATGTATTAAAATATTAAATTCTTAGGTGAATATCTATTTTTACATTTAATATATATATATATATATATATATATATATATATATATTATTACATTTCAATTTTAGAAAAAACTGTTATCAAATCGCACCATGACACGTGACTAGTTTTCTAAAGAATAACTAAATGATATAATGATTAATATAAATAATTAATCTATGTGTCATAGAGCGATTGAAAAACAACACCAACCACACCTATAGAGCTACACCTACTCTTTTCTTCAATTTTTTTATATTAAATAACAATGTTGAAGAACCCTAGTTTTTAACCTATCCACACTGATTATAAGATTTTAACTAGTCAGCTTATCATATTTTGTTGGCTCGACAAACGTTGGATTGACATATATCTATATATATATATATAATAGTTTCTCTTATCTTATCTCTGTTATCCTGACCAAACAAACCAGAAGTTAAAATGATTAAACTAAATGGCTACCATAGCCAAGACTATAAAGATACATCACAACAATATAGGAACTAACTTTACTAAAATTTTATTCCATGAACAATGAATGATTTATTACGTAGCTACCATTTATTATACAATCCTCCTTTCCTCAACAACAACAACAACCACATCCATATAACATCACTAACACCGTAGCAATAGCAACAACACCACAACCCAGGAACACGAACAACAACATCATATCATATCACCATCGAAGTTCTTTGTCGATCAGTGGAGTGGTCATGCGATTAAAACTTTATCATAATACATTGTTACGTATTAATCAAAAAAATAGAGCATTTACCCAACAACGCTTGGATGATTGAGATTTTCTTCAAATTCCGGCAATAATTAAAATCGGGTTAAAATCTACATAATATATTTTGTAAATATTAAAGAAAATGTTGGTTCAAGAAATAATTACCCGATCCTTGAGAAATCATACTATTTGGGTCCCAATATTTAATCAAGGAAATCCCGGTCGCAAGCAATGGAGCTTGCAAAACCTTAGCAACCTTCCACCGCCTTACAAAGGGAAAATGCAGGAGCTAGGATATTCTTGTATTTATACGTAAAGTATTATGTAAAGTGTTATGTAAAGAACCAACATTCTTCTATTTAATCAAAGAAATCACAATCGCTCAAAGATTTATTTTGGCCATTGAGTAACAGACCAAAGCGTAATAAAGAAGGCAAACTTATGAAAGAATCCATCAATGACTTTCACCGGGTAAAACTTGTAACAATGATATGTGAATCAAGTTTCTTAGAGGGCCCTATGAAGACAAAGTGTTGTTTTTGAGTTTCAGAAAAATATTTCTGAAAATCCACCAAATAAATTATTGGGATGAGTCGCGAATTAGGCCGCTCTCTTTAAGACGTTTCGTGACACTGCTCGAAATTGTGCAAGCAGGCTATCAAGGATGTTCCCAAAATAAAACAGTCCAGTCATAACTGATACGAAAGATCATTGAACTATGAAAATTCGTTCTAGAAATACTCTCAATATGGTTATGTTAATCATTCTTTAGAATTATAATTACTTTGAGTATTGCACTAATGCTTTATTATGATTAGTTGTGTAATATTACTTGCTTGGGTTTATATTTTGATTTAATTGAATAATTGTTGATGACAACTGTAACATCCCAAATTTGTAGTCGACAAAAACAAATTCGAGATATTACCTTTAGCCATTCAGAGATGCACTTCTACAAATTCAAAAATTACATAACTGATAAATCAATTATGTACAACTGGAATTATCATTTTCCTTAAAACTTTATATTTTGATACACAAACAAATCCTCAAAGATTCATATAATTCCAGTCCTTACAAAAACTCACTAATCCAAGTGCATTAATCCTAAACTTAAACTCGGTCATAACCCGATATCTAATACCGAGTACCCATCATGACCTGTGAACTTCCTCAATATTGATAGCCTCAAGTAGCTAGGGTCCTGAACTTCCTGAACAATCCTTAGACTTTACCTGTGGATCTGAAAAATGATCAACAATAAACAATGAGATTACAAATCTCAATGAGTGACTCCGAGACCCCTTACGGTTCCTCTCATTCGTTCCTTTTAATATGCATTATCTTTCCATTCCGAATAATGCGGGAGCTCCCATTAATATGAGAAACTCCAATTCGGTTATATCAATAAATCATTTTATCATTTTCTTTGGCTTAGCACAATCCGTGAAACGAAATCTCACGAGATCATGGAAACTCCAATCCAACATACCAATGAGGGATAATGCGGGGGCCTTGGCTTCCGGGCTCATGACTTCCCTCCACCAAGTATGCTAAATAACTCGGAGTCGTCACCCCGTTAATACATTATTAATCACTGAACAATATTATACATGTTCAGGAATTCCATTTAAAACCATTTAAGGGTCAGAGAAAAAAATTACATATGTTGCGGACATCACTTTAAAACCATTTATGAGTTCCCCCTCGTTTATATGACATTCCGATCAACACATAATTCAGTTAGCAAACTCAAATGACAAGTTATCATCCACCATACATAAACATAATTCAAATTCATGATATTTCAATAGACAGCCTAGGTGCAGTAAGTTTTCAGCAAGTATGCATAAACTTCGGAAAATTATTTGACCGACCAAACGACAACGAAATTCAACAAATGACCCATCTACAGAAAGCTAAGGATGTCTATTTTCTGAATATGACTTTTGTTTTGCAAAATAGTGAGCCACTAAGTACAGTTTCATCAAACAAGATACTATGTTCAGAAAAGGGAACAACTACTGTGACCTACCTTGCAACTCTCCTAAAATGATCAATACTCACTCAAATTACAAGGAACTTGAGCCTAAATCGTGGCCAATTAAGTCTAGTTTTCAATAAAACAAGAATAATTCAAAGATGAGTCCAAATGAAAATACTATGCCCGAAATACTGAACTCATACCCAGATTGTTTCCAGAATTTTAACCTGACTTGTGTCACCTATAACTTGAGTTATACAACTCCAAATGCAACCAAACCAGTACCAATTTGACAAGCATTAAGTGTAGTTTCTAAAAAGGGTAACCACATAATTTTTGGACTTCTTGATTGTTCCCAGTTACTGTATAACCGAACCTACACCCAGTATAGTCCTAGATTTTTGATCTGACTTGTGACTACAACTTCTCCAGTTATACTTATCAAAATTTATTAAACTCAGTGCCTAATTTGTGGCAAACTGTGTCTAATTTCCAGACAAAAAAACCATACAATTTTTGGACACACAAAATTCTCAATCACATAAACACTGAACCTATACCAAACATTCCCAAACAGAGTTTCTCGCTTCCCGTTCACTCGTGTCGCGTCCGAACTGAAACTAAACTCACTTCCAGCAATCCAAATCATTCAAACAGATATTCTAACACATATTTTACATACAATCATGGCATAATTTTTTCATTTTCATCAAAGCACATTCGAGCAATTAAAATTCAAACCGAGACATTTTCCACCGTAAAATCATTAGTTTCGTAAAATTCAAAGTTTCATTCAAACCAAACCATCTACCACAGTAAATATTCACATGCAAACACTTAAATACATGATGTGGTGAGAACACTCACCGGCACCCAAGTTTTTCGAGAATTTCGCCGAAACACGAACAAAGGTTCAAGAAAACAAATCTCTCCTAGACTCCGACCAGCTACCCACGACCTCAACTCAACTCAAGGCTTCTGAAATCCTTGAAGAACAGCAGCCAAAATATATCCTAACACCTTTGAGTGCTTTCAATATCCCAAACTAGCAACCAAAACCCCTATTCTCAAGTTCTAACTCCTCAAAAACAGTGTTGAAGCAAAATGAACTAATTTTCTCCTCTTGAGCCCTCCCAAGGTCGACAATGGTGGGAAGAAAGATAGTGATTTACTGGAGATGAAAATGGTACTAATGTGTAGAGGAGGAAAAATGGTGTGGAAAGAAGGTGAAAGCGTGTACATGCAATGGAGAAGCTTTATGCTCTCCTTCCTCCTTCCTCTCGCCCTCTCCCTCTCTTTTCCCTTTTTTTTTCTTTTTCTATTCTTTTAAAACTTCAGCTGAAAAATGAAATGAAGGAGGGTGTGTGGTGTTTGATGTATATATAGTAGTTAGATGTAAAGTCTATTTTATCCCTACTTACTTGCATCAAAGTACTTAACTACCCCTCTCCATTCCTTCTTTCTTTCTTTTCCCTTTGAAATTTCTGTTTTTGGTAAATTGAAAGTGAGTGGAGTGTGTTGAGTGAATGTGAGTGAAGATTTTAATGAGCTGAAGGTAAAAAGGTGGTGAAATATCTGTTTTGCCCCTACTCTCAATTTCTCACTTAATTAGGACCCCTTTTATCACTTAATCAATCAACAAATGCATACAATTAACACAATTAGGTGGTTATAGTTATCCATCATCTATTCATACCTACTTAATCAACTCAAGTAGCCATCAATTAAATAAAATTGTCTACTAATCTCAAGAATTGGGATTAGCTACTTTGGGGTTGTTACAACAACACTATTAGTAGAAATCATATAGACGTGGTAAAAGTATAGGTGCAAGTAGTAAATTAGTAATTAAAAACCAGGCCCAAATCTATTTTAAGGCCCAGCCCAGCACCTTTGTTTTAGTTTTCTTAAGCTGAAACTAGAAGGGAGCCTCACTTCTCACATCAGAATTTTACATTTAATATATATATATATATATATATATATATATGTATATATATGTTATTACATTTCAATTTTTGAAAAAACTGTTTTCAATTTTGGTAAATAATGAATGTTTCTTGGTGTAAATGAAAAACAACCCAAACCACTCCTATAGAGCTACACCTACGCTTTTTTTCAATTTTTTAACCTAGTTTTTTAACAATGTTGAAAAACCCTAGTTTTTAACCTATCCATACCGATTATAAGATTTTAACTAGAAAGACTAGATATGGTCTGGTTATCATATCTTGTTGGCTCGACAAACGTTGGATTGACATATATATAATAGCTTCTCTTATCTTATCTTTGTTATCCTGACCAAACAAACTAGAAGTTAAAATGATTAAACTAAATGACTATCATAGCCAAGACTATAAAGATACATCACAACAATATAGGAACTAACTCTACTAAAATTTTATTCCATGAGCAATGAATATTATATTACATAACTACCATTTATTATACAATCCTCCTTTCCTCAACAACAACAACCACATCCGTATAACATCACTAACAACAACAACCACATCCGTATAACATAACTAACACCGTAGCAACAACAACAACACCACAACCCAACATATATGAGAGCAAAACATATCATTAGTATCTGCAAGCATTGCCATAGAATGTGAATACTGGAGGATCTCAAATTGTTCAGAACTGAGAAAAGAAATGAGAAAACAACATCAACCTCTGATTCTTTTCTTCTTCCTCAGGAGTAAAATCATTCTCGATGTTGAAAATCCGACGTATCTCTTCTTTGCTATTGTCCCTGATTATTCCCGCCATATACTCACATCCCAAATCGACAAGATTCTCAAAGCTTGAGATAGTGTGCTACCTAAAAAACTTGACAAGCCCATCGACAAATAGGTATCAAAACAATTACCAAGCAAAAGCGTTCTTGCTGTGATCAGATAATGTTATTATGGCTTTTAGCAAATTAAATTATGTACAATTAAAAACAATGGTATTAGATAGATATGAATGTATACCTGAAGGGGTCATGGCTGGTGACTTCAATTCTCAACCAAGAGACACGGTATATCAATACCTCATATTTAATCAAGGAAATCACAGTCGTTTAAAGATTTTTGTTGGCCATTGAGTAATAGACCAAAGCATAATAAAGAAGGAAAACTTAGGTAAGAAACCACCAATGACTTCCACCGGACAAAACTTGTTATAATGAGATACGTGAATAGCGGTTGAGGTTACCGAACTGGAATATGTTTGATATCAGGAGATGACCCAGGAATATAGTAGAGGAAAAGGAGCGTTTTTCGTATTCTGATCTATATCAAGTGCTGCTCGATAGCGTTTATATAGGCTCATACCCAACTGACTTGCGCTCCAGCACAAGTCAAAATTAGAGCCAGTAAAAAACCATTTAAGAAATGAATTGCAATAAAAATATCTGTTACGAAATAAAGTGTCATAAAATTGATGTTAATAAATCAAATGGAAATAAAAACGGAATAATGAAATAGCCGTTACAAAATAAAGCAAAATTAATTTGCTCTTACAAAATTAATGAAATAGCCGTTACGAAATAAAGCAACATAACAGTTTAAAACACAAAAAAATATTTATATGAATTTGACAATAGATCTAAACATGTTTGAGTATAATTAAGTTACAATTGGCATACCCCTCCATAGAATAATATTAACCAATTCAATCACCAGCATGCGTTTGTAAACATATATTTGAAAGAGATATCAAAATCTTGGGAAAAAAAACTTCTTCAACTTTTTCTGAACCCGCATTAGCGATGGTTGTGGGAGAGAATAATCCTCAAAGATTTGGAGAACCGAAATTGATTTTTCATAGTGTTGTTAAAGTGATAATTGCATATATTTATAGAGAGCTGACGGTAATCTTACTATGATTGAAGAAAAGACACATATTACTATGTTATCTCACCAAACAAAGGGTTGTTGTGAGGTTAAATTTTCAATTATTTAATTTAATAAATTCAAATAGGTAACTTTAGACAAAAGATAAGAATATTTGATATCAGCCTTTGATTTTTTTCCTTAATATTTGAGAGTAGTTATTTTATTCTCTAAAGTAAATTTCTATTAATGTATTATGATAAGTCTTAAATTACTGTGTTTTTAGTATTTGAATTAAATAAAAATTGTGGAATTTTTGTTCTATTTTGGAGCTATTTTACTACAAAGTGTTAGTTTCATTTTCAGGACCAAATGATGAAGAAATGGAAAAATTTGGGTGAATTAAAGCAAGGATCAAAAGTGCAAGGCTAAAGGAGCAAAATCAAGCAATATGGAGCTAAGTGTCAAGTGTTTAGGCATGATCCATGCGCCTTCCTCGCATGATCCGTGCTCTCTGTTCGCAAAAGGAATTTCTAAAGTTTCACACTGAGCATGATCCATGCGTCCTCCTAGCATGATCCATGCACCCTGTTGCTGTTGGAATTTCTAGAGTTTTACGACGTGCACGATTCATGCGCCTCCAAAGCACGGACCAAGTGCCTTCTGCAAAATTAAAAAAAGATGTTACAAAACTCTTCCCATTCTCTTCATTATGGATTGTAATCCGAATTTAAGCTTTTGTCTACTAATTCTAGGCTATAAATAGGACCTCAATTCAGTCGTAATCTCACCTTTGCATACTTGAAAATTACACTCAAAGTTTATCTAAGTTCTTGCTTACATTTTAGCTTTTGTTCTTACTTGCTTTCCTTTACTTTCTTGTTCTTTATTTTTCTGTCATTTACATTCTAGCACTTTACAATTTCAGTTCTCTATTGCTTTATTTACATTCTTGTCATTTACATTTTGTTATTTACTTTTATGTCATTCTCTTCTACTCCCTTGTCTACTATGATCATGTGTGAGTAGACTTCTTTAGTCTTGGGATTGTGGGAAACAATCCAATGATGGGTCCCTAAACAATTCCAAGACTAAACTCTATCTTATTAGAACTTGATTTTTAATCTAATTCCATCGCACTAATTTTATAAAACAAATATCAAATGACGTACCGAGAGGTGAAGTTTGATATTAGAACAAATGGGATTAGACAAGGAAAATCAAAGCATGAGAATAGCCTTGATAGCCTTGGGACAATAAGGTTGTGCTTAATGGGTCTCTGCGTGGATCAACCATGAGAATAGGATTGATCATTGTTTCGAGACACATTCTCGTATTCCGAAAGGAAACTTGAATTACACCAAAAGAATACATTGTCCTTAAAAACAATTTTTATATAAGATAGAGGATAGTTAAGGGATCGTTTAATTCCGTCATTGTGATTTAACCATAATCGTAAGATGCCTTTTTATATTCTGAATTTTAATCAATAAAATACTCCTTTTTATCAAATCATTCCCTTTCATCTAATCAACATCAAAAACTAGATTGGAATCACATATTACTCCCTGTGATCGATATTCAATTTATTGCGCGATAAGACTGTGCACTTGCGGGCTATCATATTAAAATATGAAAATTGATTTCATCATTAATTGTTAAGCTGTTCTGATTTATGTCTTTAGAAAAAATAACTAAATCCTCGATTTATATTTTTACTAAAAAATGTATAATTTTCCTATAATAGTATATATTTATATATAATATAATAAATTAATTTTTGTAAGATTTACATAGAAATAAACGTGTACTAACAAGAAAACAATAAGTTATATAACAAAATTAGATTATATTAAGATTTTGTAACATAAGAATTTTAATTATATATATATATATATATATATATATATATATATATATGTTATTATATTTCAAATTTTGAAAAAATTGTTTTGAAATCACACCATGACATGTGACTAGTTATCTAAAGAATAACTAAATAATATAATGATTAATGTAAATAATTAATCTATGTGTCTTGGTGTGATTGAAAAACAACACCAACCATACCTATAGAGCTACACTTACGCTTTTTTTCAATTTTTTATATTTAATAGCAATGTTGAAAAACCCTAGTTGTTAACCTATCCATACCGATTATAAGATTTTAACTAAAAAGACCAGATATGGTCTGGTTATCATATCTTGCTGGCTCGACAAACATTGGATTGACATATATATAATAGCTTCTCTAATCTTATTACTGTTATCATGACCAAACAAACCATAAGTTAAAATGATTAAACTAAATGACTATCATAGCCAGGACTATAAAGATACATCACAACAATATAGGAACTAACATTAATAAAATTTTATTCCACGAACAATGAATATTATAATACATAACTATCATTTATTATACAATCCTTTGCTCAACAACAACAACTACATCCGTATAACATCACTAACACCGTAGCAACAACAACAACACCACAACCCAATATATATGAGAGCAAAACATATCATTAGTATCTGCATGCATTGCCATAGAATGTGAATATTGGAGGAGCTCAATTTGTTCAGAACTGAGAAAAGAAATGAGAAAACAACATCAACCTCTAATTCTCTTCTTCTTCCTCAGGAGTAAAATCATTCTCGATGTTGAAAATCCGACGTATCTCTTCTATGCTATTGTCCCTGATTATTCCCGCCATATACTCACATCCCAAATCGACAAGATTCTCAAGCTTGAGATAGTGTGCTACTGACAAGCCAATCAACAAATAGGTATCAAAACAATTACCAACCAAAAGCGATCTTGCTGTGATCATATAATGTTATTATGGCTTTTACCAAATTAAATTATGTACAATTGAAAACAATGGTATTAGATAGATATGAATGTCTACCTGAAGGGGTTATGGCTGGTGACTTCAACTCAACCAGGAGACACGGTATATCAATACCTCATATTTAATCAAGGAAATCACAGTCGTTCAAAGATTTTTGTTGGCCATTGAGTAATAGACCAAAGCATAATAAAGAAGGAAAACTTAGGAAAGAAACCACCAATGACTTCCACCGGACAAAACTTGTTATAATGATATACGTGAATAGCGATTGAGGTTACCGAACTGGCAAGTGTTTGATATCAGGAGATGACCCTGGAATATAGTAGAAGAAGAGGAGCGTTTTTGGTATTCTGATCTATATCAAGTGCTGCTCGATAGCGTTTATATAGGCTCACACCCAACTGACTTGCGCTCCAGCACAAGTCAAAATTAGAGCCAATAAAAAACCGTTTAAGAAATGAATTGCAATAAAAATATCTGTTACGAAATAAAGTGTCATAAAATTGATGTTACGAAATCAAATGGAAATAAAAACGGTGTAATGAAATAGTCGTTACGAAATAAAGCAAAATTAATTTGCTGTTACAAAATTAATGAAATAGCCGTTAGGAAATAAAGCAACATAATAGTTTAAAACACAAAAAAATATTTATATGAATTTGACAATAGATCTAAACATGTTTGAGTATAATTAAGTTACAATTGGCATACCCCTCCATAAAATAATAATAACCAATTCAATCACAAGCATGCGTTTGTAAACATATATTTGAAAGAGATATCAAAATCCTGGGAAAAAAAACTTCTTCAACTTTTTTTGAACCCACATTAGCGATGGTTGTGGGAGAGACTAATCCTCAAAGATTTGGAGAAGCGAAATTGATTTTTCATAGTGTTGTTAAAGTGATAGTTGCATATATTTATAGAGAACTTACGGTAATCTTACTATGATAGAAGAAAAGACACATAGTTCTGTGTTATCTCACCAAACAAAGGGTTGTTGTGAGGTTAAATTTTCAATTATTTAATTTAATAAATTCAAATACGTAACTTTAGACAAAAGATAATAATATTTGATATCAGCATTTGATTTTTTTTTCCTTAATATTTGAGAGTAGTTATTTTATTTTCTAAAGTATTTTTCTATTAAGTATTAAATTATCAAAATTGATTTCATCATTAATGGTTAAGCCATTCTGATTTACGTCTTTAGAAAAAAAATAACCAAATCCTCGATTTATATTTTTACTAAAAAATGTATAATTTTCCTATAATAGTATATATTTATATATAATATAATAAATTAATTATTGTAACATTTACATAGAAATTGATCTGGGCCTGAGGTCGCCTTGTGCAAGCTTTCAAGAATCAGACTTTATCCGGAACTGCTCTGGTCGCTCTCCACCGGCAAACAAAGAGGGCGGGTGTACCTGCAAATACACTCCAACGCCCAAGTCAGGAGCAAACGAGAAGAGTATCAATACTAGTGAATAGTGTGTACCTGACAACTGACGTAATGAATGCTTATATAGTGTGCGCGAATCATGCCAGGCCGTTGGATGGTCGTACGGACTCATCTGCACCGTTGATCTGGTGTTTCCACTCTTTTGCCCATTCTTGTTTGGGCTGCTCTTGTTGTCATAGCTGGGGTGGGCTTCGGCCCATTCCAGAATAGTTGCCCCCCAAGCCAAGATCTTGTTAGGGACGGTCGAAGGCTTGAATCTTGACCGCTTTCTATAGCCCCCTAAGGATTTTGCTCGTTCAACCGCACACATTAACGTGCCTGGTCTTAGATCTTTATGACACGTGGCCCTGTAAGTGAAGCGACGTCTCCTCTCCTACCAGTCATTAATGATTCCTCGATTTCTGAAACGGCGGCGTGCAATAATGATGACGGTTCAGGTTTCAAGGTGTTTTTATGCGAAGGGTCGCGTCGTTTCGCCTGCTTGCACTTTTGGGCCTTATAAATACGTTGCCCCCTTCTTCTTCCATTCCTTACTTGTCACTCCCAAAGTTCTGAAAGCGATCGTAATTTCTTCTCTAGAGCGATCAAAGTTTTATTCTAGCCAGGTGTTCACCCGTACACGAATTTCAACTCAGGCGGTCTTATTCTTCTGGTCGCTTGATTTTGCTCGTCAAGGAGTATACTACCTTGAGCCCAAACTTTTCCCCCACTCCAGGTATGCGCTTTCCTTTCGTGTTTTCCTTTGCTCGTTACTTTTGTTTTTCGTTGCATAGAGCGAGGAGGGGGATGTCAGGCTCGGGGTCGACCTTGTCGCCCCCTTCTGCAAATCATCATTTAGGGTGATCCTGACTTTCCCTCTCCTTGCAGGATAGGGTACTGGCGCAAACAAAGAAAACTGCGAGGATTTCTGGTCGTCCGCCCACCAATATGGCTGAACGTGCTGCTCGCTCTGGAGATACTAGCGCCAGTGGGCTTCCCTCCGAGAATTTTTCTTCTTCCACTGACCTATCTACTTCATCATCTTTCGGTTGCTCGTCAAACACTTCTGAGACCGTTCAGTCTCCCCGAGCGAACCCCACGCCCCCTCCAGTTCTGACCAACGAGGTGTTGCCGGAAGAGCAGGATTGGAGAGGTAGACTCGGTGATGATCGCTCCTGGATCTCTTCTGCTATAACTAACCAACCTTTGGTCTTCCCCCCCCGGTGATGAGATTCTGCCACTTTTTTCTAAGCTGATCGGTTATGGCGACCAAGAGTGGCGGGCTGAAGGTGTCCCGGTTGAAGAGCATGCTACCACAATCCCTAATTCCCTGAAGTTTGTTATGTACACCAATACTCTCCGTGATTTGAGGGTGCGGCCTCCCTTCACCTTTTTTCAAAGACGCGTTCTCAGGACCCTCGGGGTCGCCCTCTCTCAACTTCACTTCAACGCTTGGGCGCTCATCAAATCCTTCGAGATAATAATAGCCGCCCTTGATCGGGAAGTAAACTGTCGTCTCTTATTCACCCTATTTGATGTTAGTCGCACCGAGGAGATGAGGAGCGAGCCTAGGCGCTGGGAACAAGTTTCTTTGAAGGGTCGTAAGGGTACGATCAAAATCTTCAAGCCTTTCTGTGAATCGGCCAAACCTTGAAGACACGCTTTCCACAGATGCCTTCATGAATTTCTTTTAACACATAGGCCGCTTCGGCTGGTAGAAGGCACTTGAGCAGGGGCATAGTGAATCCCCTTCTATAGAGCTGCCCGTTAACTATCAAGTAGGATGTTGCTCGCCTACGAACTAGCGTAGCTTCTTTGGCTCATACAAATAGGACTCAAAACAATTACCAAGCAAAAGCGTTCTTGCTGTGATCATATAATGTTATTATGGCTTTTACCAAATTAAATAATGTACAATTGAAAACATTAATAATGTACAATTGAAAACAATGGTATTAGATAGATATGAATGTATACCTGAAGGGGTCATGGCTGGTGACTTCAACTCTCAACCAGGAGACACGGTATATCAATACCTCATATTTAATCAAGGAAATCACAGTCGTTCAAATATTTTTGTTGGCCATTGAGTAATAGACCAAAGCATAATAAAGAAGGAAAACATAGGTAAGAAACCACCAATGACTTCCACCGGACAAAACTTGTTATAATGATATACGTGAATAGCGATTGAGGTTACCGAACTGGCAAGTGTTTGATATCAGGAGATGACCCAGGAATATAGTAGAAGAAGAGGAGTGTTTTTGGTATTCTGATCTATATCAAGTGCTGCTAGATAGCGTTTATATAGGCTCTCACCCAACTGACTTGCGCTCCAACACAAGTCAAAATTAGAGCCAGTAAAAAACCGTTTAAGAAATGAATTGCAATAAAAATATCTGTTACGAAATAAAGTGTCATAAAATTGATGTTACGAAATCAAATGGAAATAAAAACGGTGTAATGAAATAGCCGTTACGAAATAAAGCAAAATTAATTTGCTGTTACAAAATTAATGAAATAGCCGTTAGGAAATAAAGCAACATAACAGTTTAAAACACAAAAAAATATTTATATGAATTTGACAATAGATCTAAACATGTTTGAGTATAATTAAGTTACAATTGGCATACCCCTCCGTAGAATAATATTAACCAATTCAATCACAAGCATGCGTTTGTAAACATATATTTGAAAGAGATATCAAAATCCTGGGAAAAAAAACTTCTTCAACTATTTTTGAACCCACATTAGCGATGGTTGTGGGAGAGACTAATCCTCAAAGATTTGGAGAAGCGAAATTGATTTTTCATAGTGTTGTTAAAGTGATAGTTGCATATATTTATAGAGAGCTTACGGTAATCTTACTATGATAGAAGAAAAGACACGTATTTCTGTGTTTTCTCACCAAACAAAGGGTTGTTGTGAGGTTAAATTTTCAATTATTTAATTTAATAAATTCAAATACGTAACTTTAGACAAAAGATAAGAATATTTGATATCAACCTTTGATTTTTTTTCCTTAGTATTTGAGAGTAGTTATTCTATTTTCTAAAGTAAATTTCTATTAATGTATTAAAATATCAAAATTGATTTCATCATTAATGGTTAAGCCGTTCTGATTTACGTCTTTAGAAAAAAATAACCAAATCCTCGATTTATATTTTTACTAAAAAATGTATAATTTTCCTATAGTAGTATATATTTATATATAATATAATAAATTAATTTTTGTAACATTTACATAGAAATAAACGTGTACTAATAAGAAAACAATAAGTTATATAACAAAATTAGATTATATTAAGATTTTGTAACATAAGAACTTTAATTTTATAAGATAAAATAATGAATTATAGCTTTTTTTAATAATAGGGAATAAAACTATAAAATTTAAATATGTACAATTGCACACAATAACCATGAAAAATGATTTAAATCTTATTTATTTTTTCTTTTACAAAGCCAAATTTATTTTTTAATCATTTTTTCCACATTTTTATCTAATATTCAACCTTAAAAATTTCATATCCTAATTATGTACTTATAGATCTCAACCGCTTGTTTCATCATTTATTTTTTAAAATGCTTTTGTAGTGTTTGACTTTATCCAATTCAAAACAAATTGGGTCGTACAAATTGTTTTCCACTTTTTTTCTTGAGAAAAAAATCAATATATTTTCCATAGATCCCTAGATGTTACTCTGAGTCTATGGAAATTTGTTTCTTTTTAATTTATTTATTTAAACTTGAAATATAGCAAAGAAAATTCGTTTCTTAAATTGGAAAATTTAAAATATAAAACTATTGATACAAAATATACTAAATTAAAGTTAACGATTTGACTAGCATGTTATCATTTTTCAAATTAATATTTATATACAAGATAAATAAATTTTAAATGAGACTTTATAACAATATATTACTTAATTTTAAAAACGTTTACTATTTTGTAAAAAAAAAGTGAAATAGTATTAAAAGATTACGTCCAAGTTTATAAATATGATTTCTTTTTAAAGTAAGTAGGCTCATTTGTTTTGTAAGTTTCTACAATTTTAACATTGTTAATGATTACAGATATATGATAATTAAATTTTAGTCTCTCCATTTTTCTAAAAATAATTTCCTGTAATTATTAACTTTTTCTTTTTCATCCATATGTTAACTCCTATCTAAAAAAATGCTTATGTGACAAATTTTGTCCCATTTGATTTTAACACTACATTATTTTTTATTTTGATTATTTTAAAAGCTGATATGGATAAATTCACAAATTATAATTAGGATTCATTCTTAATTTTTATCTTCAGATTTGCAGTATGCAGTGTCATGTCCAAATTTTAAGTCATCCTCATTGTAGTGCAACCTTTTTTATAGGCAAATGTTTTTTTTGTTGACAAATATAGGTGAATGTTAGTGGTTAGTAATTAATTAGGGGGTGGGGAAATGTTATATTACAGGATTTGAACCTGAACTTTCTTCTTACAATTCACTTGTGTCCCTTAGCTTGCAAACTGAGCTATCTTTTTTGGACGCAGTGGCACCTTCATTTCAAGCTTTAATATCTTGTCTATTAGTTGTTAAATGTAACACCCCAATATCTCTACCATAGAGAAATATTAGAATATACACTTTAGCACATATCAGAGTATAATTAATCTCCTGTTTCAGATATTGAACACAACTAATAAATTCGATTTAACTTCATAACTAAGTCATATCTAATGACTTTAAATTACAAGTACATCAAAATACTTAAGTCTCGGTGTATCTCACACCTTTCAAATCCTAGTGCTCAATATCCAAAATACAAGAAATAGCGGAAACGATTATTAACTTTAACAATGCACAAGTCATAATCGAGATACAAAGACTACAAGGAAAATAAAATAACTTAATCAAAGAACTGAGTCTCCAATCGCTTCTCAAGCACATCACTAACTTGTGCTTCTTTGCCTTCCTTTTCCCTGTTTCTCTGTAAAAACAACAACATTTAAAAGGTGAGATTACAAATCTCAGTGAGTCCTATCGAGACCCCTTACTAAACTCTCGCGGTTCATTTATGTCTTTCTTTCTCGTAGTCAAGGGAATAACTACGTGTAACTTCAACGTTAACACGACACCGACTGCCTACTTTGCTAATCCAGGTGAATCGTGTAACTTCATTCTTAGCACATCACCGGAAATAACCACGCCATTAACCGGGGAACCCATCGTTAATATCTGATTAACGATCAAACTTAAAGGAGGCCTAGGTTCTAGGGCTCATGACTTCCCCTCCCCTAGTATGCTAATCCTTAATTAGGGTCGTCACCCTATACTCGATATAATTTATATACCGTTAACTTTCTCTTTAACTTAACTCATATCTGATGAGCTTATGATTATCTTAATCTTAACTTTATCCATACTCATATCTGATGAGCGTGGAATAACTCTTATAACCGTTTAATTGAGGTTAACACTCGGTATAACTACTCGGTTTTATCCAACTTTTGTAACTCGAAGCAATACATAATTGTCACTTCATTCGGGATCAAAACCATAGTAAAATAATCTCAATAGCCTTAGGAATGGTTGGAGAAAAGATTAGAAAAGGTTTGGAATCGAAAGGAGCCACGAAAATGAGTTCTAGGAAAATAATCTGGGAATGGGAATCGATTCACAGTCCTGGAAATTGATTCACAGTCTGTGAACAGATTCACAATCCTGGGAATCGATTCATAGAATTGGAACAAATTCCCTATTTGTGAACGGATTCACAATCTGTGAACAGATTCACAATCCTAGGAATCGATTCACAGTCTGTGAACGGATTCACAGTCCTGGGAATCGATTCATAGATTTATTGTCTGCAACAAAACTCAATTTTTGTATAATTTCGCCCTTCCGTTCGAGTCCAACCCAAAACCCAATCAAGTCCCAAACTTAAAAACATATTTTGTACACATAACAACCATTCCAAAACATCCATAACAAACATATTTCAACCCCAATCAATCAATATAATCACGAAATAATCATTTGATACCGAAACGGAAGTGACGAAATCGCAAACAATCGAAACTCCCCGAAAGACAATCAACGAGAATCACTACCCGAACAATCCCCCTACTGAACCTCACCTAATCTTTACTCCAATAAACCATGCTAGCTCAGCTCTAACTTACTCTAGCTTCAATTTAAACATGCAAACTCCAAAGAAGCTTTAAACTCCATTGTTGGCCAAGTGGAGCTCCCAAGTTCAAAAATGGTAGATAAAGAAGGAAGAAGATTGAGTGGCTGAAATTAGTATCAAAAGAAAGAGCAAGAAGAATGGAGTAGAATGATGGTTGAACAACTTACATGCACCCAAGATTTGTGAAGTTTCACCTTCTTCTCCTCCTCCCTTCCTTCACGTCTCTCTCTCCTCTCTCACCACTCTCTCTCTTTTCTAGTTTTCAGATTTTGCTAAATGTGAGGTATGTTTGTGTTTTTTGGCATTGATGAGCTTAGGGTTACTTAAAAGGTAAAAAGACCAAAATACCATTTTTCCTAATTCTCACTTAAACACCCCAACTCTATCCAATCAATTACACAATAATTCATACAATTCAAACAACAATGCATATGAGTCATATATCTAAGCAATTAAATATTACTTTTGTGACAGTAACATGTCTATGACTCGATATATCCCTTAATAAAAAGAGAAGTCACTAGTTAATTTCGTAAATCAAAATTAACCGAACTAGGGATGTTACATTAAAAGGTTTGGAGGGATCATTATTATTATTAGTAGTAGTATTATTATTATATAGAAATATAAAGTAAACGCCTTCTAAAAACTAAATTTTGGTTTATCACTTTCATTATTCATATTATACCTCTATTAACGGTGTACGCTCCTGTCACTCTAAATGGAACTACCTGTACATAGTTATATTTTGGCAAAATAATGCACTTTTGGTTCTTTATGTTTCACCAAAATTTCAGTTTTGGTGAAACATAAAGGACCAAAATGCACTTTTGTCAAAAAACAACATCTCCACCACCATGAACCACCACTCTCTCACTCTCTCTTCATCGTGCCACCATCACCACACTACAAAGTGCAAATTCTCTATTTCTCTCGTCATTGTCCATCTCTCTCCCTTCGCTCTCTCTATCTCCTACCTCACTCCCTCACCTATTATCTCCTCCTCCACTCCATCTTCATCCCTAACTTGAAAAATTAGGGTTTAAATGATTATTTTTTTATGATTCGGAATATCCCTTTTTAGTGTTGGGATTTGATGTGGTTGCTTTTTGGGTTTGAAACATATAACATCTACAAGTTTGAATTAGGATCCTCTGCGGCAAGTATATGGTGCGGTTGTGCAGTGCAGGTGCATAGTTTCAGGTTTTTAAGTGTTCTTTCTCCCTTCCTTTGGCTTCTAATCCTTTCCAAATTCACAACCAACTCATAAATCACATTTCACATACATTCAAACACCAATTACATCAATTTCATATCTTAATTTAAGTTGAATACACAAGTATTTTAAACACAATCATCATCACTATGAGCATACCACTAGCTAGCATAAAACTAGCATAAAACATTTTAACAAATTTTATAGCATGGTATGAAGCTAAAACAAACATGAAAATGCATATTTCAGAACCAACAACACTTTAGGTTCAAAACCTAACATATATGAGAGCAAAGGAATGAGGATGAAGAACACACCCCTGTAGAGCTCACTAACTCCACTCTTTTATCTTTACTTATGTTTTTAGATTTCCAAAATGAGAGATCAATTGGAGTATATGAAGTGGGTTGAGTGAATGGGCTGAGTATTGCTTTTTAGCCCAAAAGAGAGGTGTACAACATAATTACTACTACTATCCCCCTTTTCTACACTAGATTTATTCTATTCTTCACAAAACTCATATAAATTAAATAATTTTTTAACCCAACCAAGCATCAAAACATATCATTTAATAAAGCAGTAGCAAGGCAATATCCAAAGTAATATTTAAATTACTTTAAGTATTACATTCCACCCCAACTTGTTTGTCAAGTCATATCTATTCAACCAGATAAGGAGTTTGATTGCTCATTCCCTTTTTAAGTTCATAATTACTTCTTCAAGAGTTAATCAAAGCAGAAACAATAAAAGAAAATATGAGGTAGATTTACACTAGCAATAGCAGTCATTTAAAAGGGCATGTCAATCAAGCATACATTTGAATCATTATCCTCACAACGAAGTTTCACTATTAAGTGTGAAAGAGAAACAGACATGCAAAGTATAAATTCAAAAAAAGATTACTATAAAAGAAAATCTCAGAAGAATATTGGTGTATGTAAGAAATCTTAGTATAAACAATAGTCAAAGCAATAACACATAGCATCGAGTCAATAACTACAGCCAAACCAGCCAATCCCAACACGTAACTACCATTTGATCATAATATTCATGAATTTTATCAATATGGCATAGATCCAAACCATCAGAGCTCCAACCATCTGCACATCTCAAAATAAAAGTATAATTCTTAAGAGTGTCGTACATAATCCCACATTCCTTTATTACCAATTCGAAAACTCGATGGCTTCTCAGTTCAATAAACCGACTTGGAAAAGTCAAATTATAATTCTTGCTTGTTAAATTTACAATTTGCAACAAAAGCACAGTTTCAACTCAAATGGATCAATAAGTCAAAACAAAAGATTGAGCTCAATATTTAAAGAAAAGAATTAATGCACCACCAAAAATCTTCCGAACGAAATTTCTAACTAGAAGCATGAAGGAACAACCATGAAAATGAAATATAAAAAGCATACAACGTTTTCACATACGCATTGATAGCTAGCATTGGTTTCTTACTTATCCAACCACTTTATTACCTATGACCAAATTGATCAACTAGAGTTAGGCTAACCACAATTTATAGTATTTACTCAATCAACCAATTCACTCTTTAGGTTGGAAATAATCAAGAAGATGTCCAACAATTTTCACATTAAGTAACACCTAGGATTAAAACATCAACAACTCAATCCATCATAGATGCGTCATTATTTACTTTGGCATTAAACATGTTATTAGGAAAGAGAAGTTTAACATGCCTAATAGTACGTATCTTCTATTTGTGTGTTGGAATAAATTAAGATTGCTATTTGCAATTAATGAAAATTACGTACTAAACAGTATTTCTTTGTAAACACCTAAGGTATCATTTCATCAACTTCCCTACATGTTAATTATCTTCCATCAAAGTACTGTAGCACCTATTAACAATCATCTTTCTATAGGTTTTTCAAGGTGGTTTTGGGGTTGGGTTGATAAGGAAACTCTAGCTTTTGGTGATATAGATGAAGAGAATGAAAGTCTTTAAATGGTCATGGGTGAAGGTTGATGGAAGAAGAGAGTAGAACCCTCACTCTCTCTCGAGCTTCTCCTCTTTCTCTTACCACTATCGTCCCTCACTTTCTCTTGTCTCTCTAACTTTACTTCTGTTTTCAGATTTCCAAAATGAGAGAAATGGGAGGGTATTTGTTTGCTTTCAACTGGTGTATAAGAAGTGGGTTGGGTGAATGGGATGGGTATTGACTTTTAGCCCAAAAGAGAGTTCTACACTAGATTTATTTTACTCATCACAAAACTCATATAAATTTAATAATTTATTAACTCAACCAAGCATCAAAACATATCATTTAATAATGCAAGGTAATAACCAAAATAATATTTAATTACTTTGGGTATTACACCAAATCCTAATTTTTCAATTTGGCTATGAAGATGAAGGGGGGAGAGAAAAGAGGAGAGGGACCTAGGGAGGAGGGAGAGAGGGAGAGAGAGGGAGAGGGAGAGGGAGAGAGAGAGAGAGAGAGAGAGGAGAAAGGTCACAATGGTGGTGGTGGTGGTGGTGGAGGAGGGTGGTGGTGATGTGGGCTTTGGGGATGAAAATGGGCGTCGAAGTATCCTCGCAGGTACACCCCCCCGCGCGTCCAGACCTACCTCAACAGCATCAGACCGACCACTTTCTACAGCATCAGCAGACCAGCTCAACAGCCGACCTCAAGGTACTGATCAGTGGCGACCACAGTGGGAGCAGACCATCCCACCAACATTCCCAATGCCTCCAAAGGCAACTCGAGGTAGACCGCAGTCGACCCGCCTGCAAAGCGTGGCTGAGATACCAGTCCGGCAACCCCCAGCATTGGAAGGAACAACGACCGACGCTGAGGTCGTTGCCCCTGGAGCCCAGCCAGGCACAACCCAGCAGGTTGACGTCACCCTTCCAGCAAACCTGGCTCAAGAGCTCCGTGACTTGCTCCGTGATCGAGATCAGTGGATCGGCCGTCAATATGACCATCTCACCCAGAAAAAGGAACTAATGGCTTCCAGACGAACAAACACAGCGCCCGAGCCACGCCGTCGCAACAATGGGTCACCCATCCCACGAGCCAACCCATCCAGGAGGCATTGTTCACCTCCCCGAAGACATCTCGTCCATAAATCTCCACCCCGTCGAAGGGGACGAGGAGGAGGATTAACCCCGCTTAGGGAAAAGATATTTTTGCCCACGTGGAGGAGGAAGATTAACCCCAACGAGCAATGCCTTGCCGGAAACGATCTCATTGTTCAGGCGTGAGCGCCCCCCACATGGGGAGGAGCGGCTCAAAGAGATGGGACGACCATGCTTGTTGGGCGACCCAAGATGTTGGACGACCTAAAGAGCTTGGGTGATCCAAAGATATTAGACGATCAGAGCATCAAACGTGTAAGAAGAAAGAGCAAATGAACTTAGAGAAATCAAGCGTGAAGTAGAATACCAAAGCGCGAACGATCAAAGTTTAGATTACAACAAAAGACAGCCCGATCATGACCAGGGGCAACCATGAACACCTTGACCAGGGACGACCATGACCACCCTGACCAGAGGAGACCTGACCCTCATGCTCCCTGGAAGATGACAGAGTGAGCCACCCTGACCCCTTCTCGAGCGAGCGTACGAGCGCTCTCCTCTGCTTCTTCCTTCGCCTCCTCTGCACAGTCTTCGCCAAATTCAAGTCTTCAACCTCGCCCTCGAACTTCGACACCGACCCCTCAAGCTTTTCAATCTTGTGATCAGCAACCTCCTTGGCCAATTAGACCTCTTCGATCGGTCAGACTCACCTTCAGGAAGATCGACCTCTTTCCCCACAATAGGACAACACCCTCCGCTTCCGACTACACCTACTGGCCAGAAGAGTCATCACACTAGGAATCCTCGTATGATTCATCCGGCTCGCCCGCGCGGTCTCGTATCAGATCTCACGGGAGATACCCACTCAACCATTTAGAAGACTATTCCGAAGAAGAACGACGTGGTCATCGAAGTCAATACTTCGAGGACCGACCACCTCGTAAAGGCTAAGTTGACATGAGCTTGGGACCGTTTACCAGAGAGGTAGACGAGTAGCGCATTCCGCGCTCGTTAGAAAAACCCCTCTCTGACCTGAAGATGTACAATGGCGCGAAAGATTCTGTCGGCCACCTAAAACACTTCGACTTAACGATGAAACACAGGGGGCAGCTGGACCTGTGAAATGTGAGATTTTCCCAATATCAGGAATCTGAGATCAGGAAGTTTTCAGACCGAACAAAGTTGAACACCTCGTATGGACAAATCCAACAATGGGCGCCTACCGTATGGGGCGACCTAGGAAGCATGGGCAACCTAAAGAATGCGGGCAACCATACAAGAGAAATTATAAGGTAAATAAGACGAGAAACCTAAACCATCAACTAGCTCATCATGAGATCGAGCCAGAATAATCGATTACACGAAAACCTCTCGTCTTTAGAAGAAGGATGAGAAACCAACTTCTCCAATAGACTCAGTGTCACCGTCACCATGCAAGAACACTCGCCCAAGAGAGGCGCGAAGAGGGGCGCTCACCACGAAGATCTGGTCGCCGCAAAGAGAGGAAGTGATCACCCCAAAGAAGTGCTCGCCGAGAGGAGGATTCTTCATATAAGTGATCGCCCAACACCAACGGGAGTGACCGCCCCAGAGATTGGGCACCCCAGAGGAGGAATTTTCAGAGAAAACCCAAATAAAGTGTTTGCGAAGTCAAAACAACGCAATACCTCAGTGGAGCACATTACAATCCGTTATAATCTCGATAGCCTAGGAAAGGAAAGACATCGGCCGACGAAGTAAGCAAGGTGATAGCAGAAGATGAAGACGAAGCTGATGATGCCCCAGATACTAGAAAATCAAGGGGGAAGCCAGTTGCCATGGTAATTACAAGAGGCATTCCCACTGATGCTTCAATAAACAAGTCGATAGAAAGAAGGTGGAATGCAATCATGAGCGTCGGATCAATGTCCGCCCCGGGCCCTCTCGAAGAGGCCACCCATTTCCTTCGGGGACGAGGACCTTATTGACGGGACGCCCAACAACGGTGTACCACTCGTGGTGGTCGCTGTCATGACCAATGTGGAAGTCAAAGGAATACCGATCGACCAAGGGAGCTCTGCAGATATTGTTTTTGAAGATCTCCTAGACATTCTGAAGATATTGTTTTTGAGGGGGTACAAGTCTCCCTCCTTGCCTGTTGAGGGAGTTAAGGGAGTACAATTCGCCCTCCTTGCCTGCTGAGGGGTGCAAGTCGCCCTCCCTGCCTAATGGGGAATGCATCTCACCCTCACCTATCCCACTGGCCATAATGTTGGCTATGATGACCTGATTGAAGCATATGAATATGCGTTGGAAAGATAAGAAGCATACCTACAACTTTTATGTTGAACTCAAAGTCATATGATGGTGTCTAGAAGGCCCAAAACAACAATCAAACTTCATCCAAAATATTTCGGAGGAAGATCTTGCCCACGAGGAGCCAGATCTCGTACACCCTCTCATTTATGAAGGAGATCTCGCCCTCTACTCCTTGAGGGAGAAAGATACCTCCTTCCCTTCATCCTTGAAGGATATTTCACTCATGAAGAGCAAGATCTCACTTTAACACTCATTGAAAGAGGGAATCTCATTTTCTCTCTCTGTGAAACTTATGTTTCCTCTTAACAAGTTGTAACTTGCGCTCTGATGGTCCCATTAAGACATGTGAATATGAGTTGGAAAGATAAAAAGAAGAGATATAACTCTCGTGTTGAGCCTAACAGCCAGTTCTGACGCCTAGAGGGTCTAAAGCTTGGATGTCTCGTTCCTACATTCATTGATGGAGGAAATCTCACCCACGAGGGGTACTTAAACGAATTTAAGTACAAACAAAGTAGCCTAAGATTGGTCGCACCCCTGAGGGCGAGTTAAATCCGAGTAGAAGCTTGGTAAACTGTCCAAAGGCACTTAAACGAATTGAAGTACAAACGAAACGGCCTAAGATTGGTCGCACCCCCTAAGGCGAGCTAAATCCAAGTAGAAACTTGATAAGTTGTCTAAGGGGTAGGGCCGAGACCCGACCGGTTAAAAACGATTAAACGAATAAAGATGACCACTCCGTGTGGAACGATCTGCAAGGCGAGCACCCTCCCCTGTTTTTGAGCCCTCAAGGCGACCACACCTTGAGCCATGGGGGTCGGCCAGTTAATTGCTAATAGGGACGGCCAGTTCATGGCCGAAGCGAAAGCCCCCGGCTTAGAGAAAAAACAACCTCGCCCAAGGACCAAGAGCGCAAGAGAAATAAAGTGCAAAGAAGCATTTAAAAACAAGATCATGCTAGAGGAGCCCAAGCGACCGCCTCCTCGCTAACGACTTTTCCCTCCTCGTCCAACTGCTCGGCCTGATGATACAGCCGCCCTCCACGAAGTGGGGGTAGTTAACGACTGTTCGATCGAACTCGATCCCAAAGCGCTCCTCACAATAACCCGCGATCTGGTCCCTTAAGGCTGCGTGATCTCCAACCGCTTTGTCACGTTCCCCTTCGACTTCAACAAGCTTCTTGATCAAGTTCTCGACCCCAGGCCTGATGGTGTGTGTAAATAGATAACATCATTTGTGCAAGTATACACAGTCATAAGTTATAGTATAAAAGATCGAACCCACAGGGATTGGATTAACTCTTATATGTTGTTGTAAAGAAAGATAAACTGGTGTAACTACACTATTCAGAATTTTGGGTTTTGGTTGAAGTTGAAATGAAAATAAATTAAACAGAAAGCAAGTAAATTGTGTAAGAAATTAGTTGAGAATGAAAGTTGGGATGTTTTCACAAACTAAATCACTTTTGAGATTATTGTGCTTTCTTGTGGTGCAATTGCACTTAGTGCAGTTGCATCAGTGTGTGCTGGTCAGCTACTTTCGTCAGAGTTTCGTTATAAGCTCTATATGATCCTGTTTTTTTGCGGTAAAGAGTAGGGTTGTCAGTGCCTCTCTCGCCCCCTTACAGATGATCCAAGTTGCTAAATAAGTACACTCTTGTATCTTAAGATCTTACTACACTCTTGTAAGGACTATGTTAACCTATGACTAGGAATTAACATGGAATTAACAAGCTAACTTCATTAAAACAAGTTTAACAAAAAGCTTTATTAAACACTTATCCTTACTTAGTTCTTGATTTCTAGTTATAAGCCAATTAAGTGAATATAACTCTACTTGTTCTAAGTGATCAACCTTTAAACAAGATTAAGAATTTAAACACAAGAACTAAAGTGCACACCACTTGAAAACACAATAACTTTCCTCAAAAGATCATTGGAAAGTTAGAACATCCCAACTCAAAAGAGTTTAGCTCATGATGAGCATGATAAAGCAAATATAAGTGAATGAAAGCATATTGCAATGAAGAAAAGTACAAGAGGATTCAAGAGAGTAACAAATAGAAAACTCTTGCATATATTTGCTTACAACCAATTTCTTGCACCTATTTAGCTCTTTGAAGAAGTGGAGATAGAAGTTGTCAATTTCCTCTTACCTTCCTCTCAAACTAATACTAAGAAAATGTAAAAAGAACTAAAAGAAAAACTATGAAAAACTATGAAAAACTATGATAGAAAGAAATTGAAAAGATGATGTTCTTAAGTGAGAATTTGAGTCCTATTTATAGCCTTGGAGGTTTCCTTCATGTTGAGGTTTCCTTGCTGATAAAGTTAACCAAACCATGGTTACTTTTTAAAAGTTAAGATCATCTTGGATTTCAGCACTCATTCTTAAATTTGAGGTCCAATAAAAGGTTGCCATATGTCTTGTAAGATAGATTTTTGTGAAGCCTTTTTGATTGTAGGCGCCTCTTTTGCAAGTGGCCATGTGCTCCCATGTGACTTCTGAGCAAGCAGCAATCCAACTAAGCATTATGGCAATGGTAAGAATTGAGGTGCTTCCAATGTGGGGTTGTGAGCTGCTTCGGTACAGAGTGGTGCAGTTGCACCAAGTGCATTTGCACTACCCGGTGCAGTTGCATCAACTGGTGCAATTGCACTAAACTGCGGCTGCACTGAACAAACACATCAAACATACCAATATAAAATAGAATGCTAAGTTATGGAAATCTCTTATCTGAAAACAATAAATGTTGTTATTTTATTCATACTAACATATTTAACACATAATAGACTTGATTTTGGGCAATTATCTAAGTGTGAAAGCACAAATAACTCTTATAAAATAGAGTTATCACACCCCCAAACTTAATTCGTTGCTTGTCCTCAAGCAATGACAAAAAAGAAAATACATTTAAGATTTCCAGAATCAAGAAGAACAGATCAGCTCACATCTTTTTCGTAAAATGATTTTCAATAAATGCAACTTATGAACTTCATTTTTCAGAGAATTTTGTCTTTGTGCCTTTGAATTCCAAAACATCCAAAGCTATTAAAACTCATTTGTGTGAGTGTGTGCCCCACTGAGATTCAATCAGTTCCAAAACTAAGTAACAAGTTTCTCCTAGCCTTTGAAAAGTTTAGATCACGTTTGGTCAAAATAAAGATGTTTCAAAATATAGAATAGACTAACAAAATCCTCAAGACTTGGGTTTTTTAAGCACAACAAAGGGCTTGGAAAGAATATTTCAAAACTGTTGAGTCAATGCATTATTTTGTATTTGTAGTGGTTCTTTTTCTTGATGCAAATGCAGTGAGTGCAGGTGCATCGTTTTTCTGAGGTGTAATTGCACTAGGTATTTTTGAATTAGTGCAGATGCACTAAACTTTTTGATGGTGCAGTTACACTAGGTGCAATTGCACTAGATACTTCTTTTCAAGACTTGTAGCTAATATTGCCCTCCTCACTGTCCTCCTTATGCATACTTTTTTTTTGTCAGTTCTGTCTTCTTTTCTTCTTTTTTTCTTTTTCTTTGAATTTTTCTTTTTCTGACCAAATGCACTATTGGAACAGGTACAGTTTATGACTCGGGCAATATAGCTTTCTTTCATTTTGAGCTCTTTTGGTAACCTATATGCATTGACTACTCTAAGTTTTTCATACTCTAACCTTTGTATTCATAAAAATTCCCCCAAACTTAATTCTTTAAGCTCTTCTATATTTTTAATAAAAATTTGTTTTTGACCTTAGTTTTCTCAAAATCCCTCTTGCATCGGATAGCTTATCACATAGTAAGGTTCTTTTCAAAATTCAGTTTTGATGTGTTGAAGTGATAATAACAATGGTTATCTTTGGAAAAAACAAGGCTTTTTCTTTTTCTTTTGTTCATCATTAAAAATCAATTCGTAAATTGCATTTTTCTTTAAGTTTTTGAAAAAGATAATAAGCTGATCATGCTTCAAGATTCATCAAATCTTCAAAATATTAGTTAATTCTGATTTACTTAAAACTGTTTTGACAGATTTTTCTACTTTTTGAGAACAGTTTTATGCATTTCAAAAATGCTTTGTTAAGTAAATCTAAAACAAATTAAAACATGATACTTATTAACAGAACACACATAATAGACACAATAACTGAAACAAACACACATAAGATAAATACTAACACATGCATGAAAAGTTTGATGCTCTCCCCCCAACTTAAAAGTGAGCAGTGTCCTCACTGCTCTAAGTTGATTTTCCAAAAGAAATTAGTTCAAAAT
The DNA here is from genome assembly GCA_963573325.1 of Astragalus glycyphyllos. Classification (NCBI taxonomy): domain Eukaryota; kingdom Viridiplantae; phylum Streptophyta; class Magnoliopsida; order Fabales; family Fabaceae; genus Astragalus; species Astragalus glycyphyllos. The sequence continues at coordinate 81,629,779 of OY754309.1, read as the reverse complement.
GGGGGAGAGGGGGTTAATACATGTGGGCTGAAAACAGATAATACAGTTTATAAAGTACTAAAAATATAGAAACAACATTTAAAATTACTCGGGTTTTGCTCCAGATCTGAGTCTGTTGCTAGCCCTTGTTGCTGCACGTTTTGGTTTGAGTTTGGGTGGCCTCTTTGCTGCAGTTGCCTTGGATGTAGTTGCTCCAGGCTCAGTAGTTTTTGTTGCTGCCTTCTCTGTTTCAGGTGGTGCATCTGCACCAGCTATTGGTTTTAGTGCAGTTGCACCAGGTGCAGCTGTACTGCTTTGATCAGCAACTTCTTGTGGTTGCTTTTCCTTGGCAGCAGTAACTTCAGTGGTTGATTTCTGACCTCCTTCTTTCTCCTTGGCTTGTTGTACTTGACCTTCCTCCACTTCCTTTGCTTGCACTTCAGATGTTTCTTTAGCCTTTCCTTCTTCACCAGATTTGTCCACCTCTTTCTCAGCTTCACCTGTTGTTGGGGTCTCTTGAGCAATTCCAGCTGCCTCAGCAATTCTTTCAAGGATTCTTGCAGATTCTTTACTTCTTTTGTCTGCTAATTCCTTCAGCACTACAGCAATTGTGTCTTGCACATCTGTTGAATATGCGGTGACTGTTGGAATTTGCTGGGATGCAACTGCACTTGATGCAGTAGCACCAGGTGCAGTTACACTAGCTGCTGGTACTTCAGGACCTTCAGTTCCACTTTTCTCCCCTGGTTCTTTATTGGTAACCTGCACATTTTCTTTCAAAATATTGGGGTTAGTTGGAACAATAGTGTCAGCTTGAGTGGTTTCTGGTTGTGTTGGTGGTGTTGGTTCTTTGTGAGCTGGGGATTTGTTTTGTGGTGATTGAATGGGTGAAATGGATGGGGATTTGTCTTGTTCTGGGGTGACTTGGGGTTGTTTCTTGGATTGGGTTGCTTTGGTGAGGAGTGGTTCTAATGGATTTTTAGCAGCTGGCTTCTTTCTCAATAGCTCCTCCATAGTTAAATCCAAGTCACCTTCATCATCAGTGTCAGTTTCTTCACTATCCTCATCTTCATTTCTTTCCATTTCTTTCACCATTTTCACTATTTCTGGGTCTTCATCAGTATCCTCCAAGTCTTTATTCAGAATTTCCTCCACCTTCTTCTTCTTTTCCTTCCATCTTCTTTCTGTTTCCTTCTTTCTTTTCAACACCTTCTTCTTTTTCTTTTCTTCCTCACTCTCTTCTTTCTCCGGTTCCTCCTCTTCTTTATCGGCTTCTTCTTCAAACACCCAAGATGGAAACTCAGGGGTATCTAACACAGTTGGTAACTGAGAAATTTCTAACAATCTTTGTTGAAGCCATTCATGCTGTTCTTGTTGAAATTTCCAAACAGCTTGGTGCTTCAGCATTAGGTGCTCTTGCACCAAGTTTGGTTGTTCCCTTGCAGCTCTTCTTTCTTTCAATTCTGCAGATAAGGCTCCAGGTGGAAATTTTCTGTATTGATGTTCTTCAACAGTGATATGAACCCCTTGCTTCATGCACAGCTCAGTAATTAAACATGGAAAATAAAGAAATCCTTCTGTTTTTTCTGAGCAATCTATGATTTCCTTGTTGATGATTTTTCCAATGTTTACATTCTCATCAGTCAAAATTGAATCAAGAATGATCAATCTATCCTTAGAGACTGTGTAAGCGTGTGAAGTGGGCAAAATGGAGCAGTTTATGAATGTGTGCCAGTTTCCTAACTCAGGGATGAGATATTTGGTTTTCACCTTAAACTCAGTGTGAGTGAACTTTTCCCATGGAGCATTAGGTACTGCTACCCTAGATTTAATAATCTCCATTTGTTTCTTTCCGTAGGTTTCCATTTTTTCATCAAAATTAGGACCATTATAGAGCAGATTATAATGATCATTCAGTTTCTTTTCATCAAAAAAGATTTTTCTACCCCTAACAACAGAGAAGTTTTGAGTTTTACCTCCCTTGCTATTCAGAATTCCAGCATAAAATTCTCTCACCAGTTGCTCCAAGTAGTAAGCCCTATGTTGAATGAATAGATCCCAGTGTTGAGCATCAACGGTTGCTAAGAAATTTGGGTGTGCCCTCATCAGATTGTATCCTCGTTCTGGCCAGAATTTCATCTCCCAGAAGTGTGGGTTTGCCAAATCAATTGTAACAGTAACTGATGCAGTTGCACCAGTAGACTTTTTTGATGGCTCTGCATCTGCGTTCTTGCCAGAGGACTTTGTTGCTACCTGTTTGCGTCCCATTGTGAGAGATTGGGGTTTGAATTTGTTTGAGAAGTTGAAGATGAACAGTGTATGAATTTGGGAATTTTCTGAGAGAGAAGGATTGAGAGAAGTGGTTACTGTTTGTGTATTAAAAGAAGTGATGAATGGTTACTTTTGGGTTAGTGGGATGGTTTAATGAGGTAATGGCATGAGTGGAGGTTGATTTGATGGATGTTTCTAGCCGTTAGGCTATGTGGGCTAACATGCAAGGCTACACGTGTCTGATTCGGTGAATCCACACCGTTAAACTGAATTACGTTGTCTTGCGCTGGCACTTTACCAAAATCATCCTCCCTTTTTGAAATTGTTGGTGCAACAGCACTGGAAAGTGGTTCGGTGCAATTGCTCCTGATGAGTAATAGGTGCAGTTGCACCAATTCCTGTTTGTCTACAAAAACACTTGAAAAACATCAATTTGCACAAAATATTAAATATTTATCAAAAATTTATGGGTTGCCTCCCATCAAGCGCTTGTTTTAATAGTCTTTCAGCCTGACTTTCCCTTGTTTATTAAGGATTTTCAAAATGTGTGGTGCTTTCATCTTGCACCACTTGTTCACCAAAATACATTTTGACTCTTTGCCCATTTACCTTGAAAGCGGTATTTGATGCTGCATCATAAAGATCAACTGCACCATGAGGATAGACTTTAACTAATCTGAATGGTCCTGTCCATCTTGATTTCAACTTTCCAGGGAACAATTTCAACCTGGAATTATATAACAGAACCAATCCTCCTTCTCTAAGTTCTCTCCTTTGGATTTTCTTATCATGCCATGCTTTGGTTTTAGCTTTGTAAATTTCTGCATTCTCATAAGAGAATTGCCTCAATTCTTCTAATTCATTAAGCTCTAAAAATCTTTGTTTTCTTGCCCTATTGAGATCAAAATTCAGTTTTTTAATAGCCCAATACAACTTGTTTTCTAACTCAATAGGCAGATGGCATGCTTTGCCATAAACTATCCTATAGGGGGACATACCTAATGGGGTTTTGAATGCAGTCCTATATGCCCATAATGCTTCATCTAAGTGTAAGGACCAATCTTTTCTTGTTGGTCCAACCTTTTTTTCAAGCATTCTTTTAATCTCCCTATTGGACAATTCAGCTTGTCCACTAGTTTGTGGGTGATAGGTTGTAGCAATCTTGTGTTTGATCCCATATTTTGCAAGAAGATTTTCAATAAGTTTATTGCAAAAATGTGAGCCTCCATCATTAATGATTGCTCTTGGGGTGTCAAATCTTGTAAAAATGTTCTTTTGCAAAAATTTGCTAATTGATTTGGCATCATTATTAGGTAGTGCTATTGCTTCTACCCATTTGGACACATAATCAACAGCTACTAAGATATATTCATTGCCAAAAGAAGGTGGAAAAGGACCCATGAAATCCATGCCCCAAACATCAAAAAGTTCAATTTCTAAAATATTGGTTCTAGGCATTTCATGTCTTTCAGAAATATTCCCACTTCTTTGACATATGTCACAGGTTTTGACCAAAAAATAAGCATCTCTAAATAAAGTAGGACAGAAATAACCTGATTGCAATACCTTAGCTGCTGTTCTGTTGATTCCAAAGTGACCTCCATATGGTGCAGCATGGCAGTGCAGAAGCACTATTTTCTGTTCAGATTCAGGGATGCATTTCCTCATGATTTGATCTGGACACCTCTTATATAGATAGGGATCATCCCAGTAGTATTGCTTCACTATATGGAAAAATCTCCTTCTTTGCTGATAATTCATGTCCATTGGTACAACTTTGCTCACAAGGAAGTTGACTATGTCAGCATACCATGATGCAATTGCACTTGGTGCAGTTGCACCTAGTGCAAAAACACTAGTTATATTTGTGGTAATTGCCAACAACTTTTCATCTAGAAAATTCTCCTTGATTTCTTGTGTACCTGTACTTTCACCTTCAAGTCTAGATAAATGGTCAGCTACTTGGTTCTCCACCCCCTTTTTATCTCTAATTTCAAGATCAAATTCTTGAAGGAGGAGAACCCATCTTATTAACCTTGGTTTTGCATCTTTCTTTGAAAGCAAATACTTGATGGCAGAATGGTCAGTATAAACAATAACTTTGGTGCCAACCAAGTAAGATCTAAATTTATCAAATGCAAATACAATTGCTAATAATTCCTTTTCTGTTACAGTGTAATTCATTTGTACTTCTATGAGTGTTTTACTAGCATAATAGATTGAATGAAAGATTTTATCATACCTTTGCCCTATGACAGCTCCCACAGCAAAATCACTAGCATCACACATCAGTTCAAAGGGCTTGCTCCAATCTGGTGTTACAATCACTGGTGCAGTCACCAGTGCCTGTTTTAGTTTTTGAAATGCTTCCATGCAAAGTTCATCAAAGTTAAATTGTGTATCTAATTGTAAAAGAGTACACAGTGGTTTAGAAATTTTTGAAAAATCTTTGATGAATCTTCTATAGAAGCCAGCATGGCCCAAGAAGCTTCTGATTCCTTTAACAGTTGATGGAGGTGGTAATTTCTCAATGACCTCAATCTTGGCCTTATCCACTTCAAGACCTTTCTTTGACACTTTATGTCCAAGTACAATGCCTTCTTGTACCATAAAATGGCACTTCTCCCAATTGAGTACTAGATTGGTATCTTCACATCTTTGGAGAATTCTTTCTAAATTTGACAAACATAATGGAAATGTTTCTCCAAAAACTGAAAAATTATCCATGAAAACTTCCATTGATTGCTCAATGAAGTCAGAAAATATAGACATCATACATCTTTGAAATGTAGCAGGTGCATTACAAAGTCCAAAAGGCATTCTTCTAAATGCAAAGGTACCATAGGGACAGGTAAAAGTAGTTTTTTGTTGATCCTTATGTTCTATTGCAATTTGATTGTAACCTGAATAACCATCTAAGAAACAATAAAACTCTTTTCCTGCTAACCTATCTAACATTTGATCAATGAAAGGCAAAGGAAAGTGATCATTTTTTGTGGCCTTACTGAGTTTTCTGTAATCCATAAAGATCCTCCAACCTGTGACAGTTCTAGTTGGTATCAACTCATTCTTTTCATTGGCTATCACTGTCACACCCCCTTTTTTAGGAACACATTGTACAGGGCTTACCCATGCACTATCTGATATGGGGTATATGATTCCTGCATCTAGCCACTTAATAATTTCTTTCTTAACAACCTCTTTCATTATTGGATTTAGCCTTCTTTGTCCTTCTATGTAATTTTTAGAATTATCTTCTAAAATTATCCTATGCATGTAAATTGAAGGGCTAATTCCTTTTATGTCTGCCATTTGCCAACCTATAGCTTTCTTATGCTTCATTAGGGTGCTAATGAGATCATTCTCCTGTTCTAAAGTTAGATCAGATGCAATGATTACTGGAAGTGTATCACCTTCCCCTAAGAAAGCATATTTTAAATGTTTAGGCAGTTCCTTCAATTCTAATTTGGGAGATTGTTCAATTGAGGGTAAATTTTGTTTAAGGTCAGGGTCTTCTAAATTAAGAGATTCATAAGTTCTAGCCCATACCTTAGGTGTTGGTTCTTCCCTTGGCAGTATTTCTTTTTCCAGCATTTCTTCTTCAGGAAGTGCATTTGCATCAGGTGCAAGTGCACTGGTAAGATGATCATACTGCTTGTTGAACTGCTTTTGCACCAAATGATCAAGAGAGATAATTGCTGAACATTCTTCACTTTCCTCTGCAGGATAATTCAGAGCATTCATTACATTGAATTTCACCTCTTGATCATTTACTCTCATGGTTAGTTCTCCTTTTTGCACATCAATCAATGTTTTCCCCGTTGGTAAGAATGGCCTTCCAAGAATAACTGGTATTTCTTCATCTGCAACAAAGTCAAGAATAACAAAATCTACAGGAAATACAAATTTGTCAACCTTTACCAAGATATCTTCAATGATTTCTTCTGGGTAAGCTATTGACCTGTCTGCAAGTGACAATGTTAAAGATGTAGGTTTAGCATGTCCAATTCCTAACTGTGCAAAGACAGATTTAGGCATCAAGTTGATGCTTGCCCCTAAATCACACAATGCACGACCTGTATAGTAATTACCTATTGAAAATGGAATTGTAAAGCTACCTGGATCTTTCAATTTTCTTGGAATTTTGTTTTGCAAAATCAAACTACATTCTTTTGATAAAGCAACTGTTTCAAATTCACCTAATCTTTTTCTTTTTGAAAGAACATCTTTCATGAATTTAGCATAATTAGGCATTAGTTGCAATGCTTCAATCAAGGGAACATTAATATGCAATTGTTTTAAAACATTTAAAAACTTACTGAATTGCTTCTCCTCATGTGCCTTTTTCAATCTTTGAGGAAATGGAGGAGGAGGGTATTCAGGAACTAACCTTGGAGTTGGAACTTTATTAGATGTAGATGCATCAGGTGCTTCTGCATTTTGAGAATTTTTTTCATTTTTATTTTTTTCTCCCTTACCTGTACCTTCATTCTCATAAGGTTCTGCTAGATCCTTCCCATTTCTGAGAGATATAGCTTTCACTTGTTCTTTACCTGGCCTTTGAGATGGAGTTGCTTCTGTATTGGAGGGTAATGTACCTGTTGGTCTCTGATACAGAGCAGTTGCTAACTGACCTACTTGATTTTCTAGATTTTTAATTGAAGCATCTTGGGCTTGCCTAGCTGCTCTAGTTTCACTAATGAAAGATTTAAGCAAGCCCTCTATAGAGTTATCAGTAGCAGGTTGTTGTTGTGGTTTTTGGTAATTCTGAGATTGAAATCTTGGTGGAATGGTTGGTGCAGTTGCACTTGGTGCAGGTGCACTAGTATTGTTCCATCTGAAGTTTGGATGGTTCTTCCAACCAGCATTATAGGTATTGGAGTAAGGGTTGTTATTCCTATCATAACTTACATAATTTAATTACAGAGATAGGGTTGCTAGGACACTCTTCATAAAGGTGACCTCCTCCACAATAAACACAACTTACAGCTCCTGGAGGGGCTTGTTCTATTGCTGCTGCAGTGTTCTCTACTGGTGCAGCTGCACTAGATGCAGTTGCACTGGTTGTGGTGAAGTTTTTGAACATGTTAGCTAGTGAGGCTACTTGAGCAGATAGGGCTGATATTTCACTAATTTCATGTACCCCTGATGATTTCTTTTGGGCACTCACCCTCTCAGTAGGCCAACTAGAACTATTAGTAGCAATTCTATCAATCAATTCACATGCTTCATTATAAGACAGATTTAACAATACACCACCAGATGATGCATCAAGCATTATTCTAGTTTGTGGTTCCAAACCATTATAAAATGTTTCCATCTGAACAATGACTGGAAGACCATGGTGTGGACATTTTCTTAAAAGTTCTTTCCATCTTTCCCATGCTTCAAACAATGATTCTTGGTCTTTTTGTCTAAAAGATGTAATATCATTTCTCATTCTGGCATTTTTGATGGGTGGAAAATATTTTGACAAAAACTTTTCAGCCATTTCATTCCATGTATGAATAGAATTAGGCTCCAATGAGTTTAACCATGATTTAGCCTTATCTTTCAAAGAATATGGAAATAGCTTAAGTCTAAATGCATCTTCACTAACACCAGGAATGATAAAGTTACTACAAACTTCTAAAAACTGTTTTAAATGTTCATGGGGATCCTCATGAGGATGTCCACAATATTGACCAATTGTTTGTAACATTTGAAACATCATAGGTTTAAATTCAAAATGGATAGCCTCTATGTGAGGTCTTGCTATGCTTGTTTGCATGTTTTGATGATCAAACATAGCATAATCTCTCATAGGTCTATCTCTATCATTAATCATACCTATTGGTCCCATGTGAATGAATTGATTCCTGTGATCTGCTTCAGCATCTCGTTGTGATCCAGGACCACCTCTGACTGAAGTTGGTCTTGAGCCTTCTCCTTCACCTTGTTGAGACATGGTATTGCTGCAACTTTTAAGTCTTTGTTTCTGGAGTCCACGCAACCTTCTAAACTGTCTTTCTATTTCTGGATTTAAATCAAATTCTGGTGATCTGTCTCTGGGCATAAGCTAGTGCAGTTGCACTAAGTGTAACAGCACCTGTTTCTGCACAGAAAAACAAAATACCAGAATAACAAAACAAATAAAAATAAACACTAATCTACTATCTTTAAAACAACAAAAATTAATGACAATCCCCGGCAACGGCGCCAAAAACTTGGTGTGTGTAAATAGATAACATCATTTGTGCAAGTATACACAGTCACAAGTTATAGTATAAAAGATCGAACCCACAGGGATTGGATTAACTCTTATATGTTGTTGTAAAGAAAGATAAACTAGTGTAACTACACTATTCAGAATTTTGGGTTTTTGTTGAAGTTGAAATGAAAATAACTTAAACAGAAAGCAAGTAAATTGTGTAAGAAATCAGTTGAGAATGAAAGTTGGGATGTTTTCACAAACTAAATCACTTTTGAGATTATTGTGCTTTCTTGTGGTGCAATTGCACTTAGTGCAGTTGCATCAGTGTGTGCTGGTCAACTACTTTCGTCAGAGTTTCGTTATAAGCTCTATATGATCTTGTTTTTTTGCGGTAAAGAGTAGGGTTGTCAGTGCCTCTCTCGCCCCCTTACAAATGATCCAAGTTGCTAAATAAATACACTCTTGTATCTTAAGATCTTACTACACTCTTGTAAGGACTATGTTAACCTATGACTAGGAATTAACATGGAATTAACAAGCTAACTTCATTAAAACAAGTTTAACAAAAAGCTTTATTAAACACTTATCCTTACTTAGTTCTTGATTTCTAGTTATAAGCCAATTAAGTGAATATAACTCTACTTGTTATAAGTGATCAACCTTTAAACAAGATTAAGAATTTAAACACAAGAACTAAAGTGCACACCACTTGAAAACACAATAACTTTCCTCAAAAGATCATTGGAAAGTTAGAACATCCCAACTCAAAAGAGTTTAGCTCATGATGAGCATGATAAAGCAAATATAAGTGAATGAAAGCATATTGCAATGAAGAAAAGTACAAGAGGATTCAAAAGAGTAACAAATAGAAAACTCTGGCATATATTTGCTTACAACCAATTTCTTGCACCTATTTAGCTCTTTGAAGAAGTGGAGATAGAAGTTGTCAATTTCCTCTTACGTTCCTCTCAAACTAATACTAAGAAAATGTAAAAAGAACTAAAAGAAAAACTATGAAAAACTATGATAGAAAGAAATTGAAAAGATGATGTTCTTAAGTGAGAATTTGAGTCCTATTTAAAGCCTTGGAGGTTTCCTTCATGTTGAGGTTTCCTTGCTGATAAAGTTAACCAAACCATGGTTACTTTTTAAAAGTTAAGATCATCTTGGATTTCAGCACTCATTCTTAAATTTGAGGTCCAATAAAAGGTTGCCATATGTCTTGTAAGATAGATTTTTGTGAAGCCTTTTTGATTGTAGGCGCCTCTTTTGCAAGTGGCCATGTGCTCCCATGTGACTTCTGAGCAAGCAGCAATCCAACTAAGCATTATGGCAATGGTAAGAATTGAGGTGCTTCCAATGTGGGGTTGTGAGCTGCTTCGGTGCAGAGTGGTGCAGTTGCACCAAGTGCATTTGCACTACCCGGTGCAGTTGCATCAACTGGTGCAATTGCACTAAACTGCGGCTGCACTGAACAAACACATCAAACATACCAATATAAAATAGAATGCTAAGTTATGGACATCTCTTATCTGAAAACCATAAATGTTGTTATTTTATTTATACTAACATATTTAACACATAATAGACTTGATTTTGGGCAATTATCTAAGTTGAAAGCACAAATAACTCTATATAAAATAGAGTTATCACCTGACACCCCCTCCTCGCTCTAATCAATCAGAAAACAAAGACACAAATTGAAAGATAAGACAGAAAGCAAGGAAGAAAACTTACGTTTGTTCAGGGAGGGGTGCCCTCTTTGATGAATAACACCACGCGAGCAATGGTTGATCTCAGAAGAGTTCCGGTCGACCTCAGAGCAGAAAGACCAAGTGAACGATCACACCTATTCAAAGAAGAAATCAAAAGTCATAAGAATCACAACAGGTCAGAAACCAACTGACATATTACGAATTAATCGAGGTCGCATACCTTGAAATACAGATCAAGCAGTTGTGAAGATCAAACCACCAAAGCCTCAGAAAGACAAAGAGCACCACCTAGAAGACCAAAAAGTTAAGAAATATTCTAAGTCACCACTACATCAAGATAGAATAACACGAAAGGAAAAAGAGAGAAGGGGTCGCCCTAGGTGGGGCGCCCACACGCGTGAAGAACACGCTCAAAACCCTAGTGGGTCGCCCAAGGTAGGGCGCCCACGTACGTGAGAAACGCGCACAAAACCCTAGTGGGTCGCCCAAGGTGGGGCGCCCACACGTGTGAAGAACACGCAGGAAACCCTAGCAGCTCGCCCCAATACGTGATGAGGCCATCCAAGCTGGGGCACCTACACGCGTGACGGCCTCCGATGACGGGAAGATGCTCACCTTCAATGTATGCCGTTCGCCCGTGGAGATAAGTGACCGCTCAAGATGTGGCCGCCCAACAAACCCTTGGCCGCCCGCGAGTGGTCGGTCCAAGATTCATGTCGCCCGCGTGCGTGAAAGGGAAGAGGACACTCCAAGCACTAGTGGGTCGCCCAAGGTGGGGCGCCCACCACGCGTGAAGAACAAAGCACGCTACAAGTCCTAGTGGGTCGCCCAAGGTAGAGTGCCCACGACGCGTGAAGAACCGCGCACGCTCCAAGTAACAATGGGTCGCCCAAGGTGTGGTACCCATGATGTAACAGATGACGCTGGGTCGCCCAAGATGGGGCACCCACAGCACATGAAGAGGTCGCCCAAGCTGGGGCGCTTATTGTGTGTTGGTCGCCCAAGATTGGGGCGCCCACAGCACGAAGACGAGCACCCTCGATATATGCAGGTCGCCCGTGAGAAGATGATGGTCATCCAAGATGTTGGTCGCCCCAAGCTCACTCGCGCGAAGAGAAGAGAAGTAGGGCCGCCCCTGAGACCCTTGATTCTTGGTCGCCCGCGCGCAACCCTGGAAGGTTGTCTAGTCTGGAGACCATAACTTCGTCCATGTTTATCCGATAGGGGCGTGTGAGCATGCGTTGGAAATCTGAGAAGCATATCTACAATTATTATGTTAAGCTCAATATCCAATTCGGACGTCTTCGACCTCTGATGGTCGCCTAAGATTGGGGCGCTCACACCATGGAGGGATGTCTAGTCTGGATACCATAACTTCGTCTATGTTTATCCGATGGGGGCGTGTGAGCATGCGTTGGAAATATGAGAAGTAGAGCTACAATTCTTATGCTAATCTCAAAATCTAATTCGGACGTCATCCACCCCTGCTGGTCGCCCAAGATGTGTCCTCCCAGCAAAACAAAACCTTGGCCGCCCAAGATGTGGCCGCCCAACAAACCCTTGGCCGCCCACGAGTGGTCACTCCAAGATTCAGGTCACCCGTGTGCAAGAAAGAAAAGAGGTCACTCCACATAGTTGGTCACCCGCGCGCGTAAGAGAGGGGTGGCCCCTTCAAAAATTCCTCTGACCGCCCGTGCATGAGAGACCTCTGAGGAATTTTGAAAGAAAATAACTACTTGATAAGTCAATGGGAAAGACCTCTCCTATACAGATACATACAAGCCCAAAGTATCAGAAACATTCGAAACAACACAATGGTCTGGTGGAACGCACTAAGCACACCCCCTACTTGGTTATCCCGAACGCCGAAAGTTTACTAAGTGATAACTGGGGGGCACAACTGTCATGACGGCACATCAAGCCTACGCCCGCTCGACGATCGACCTTGGCTTGGGGGTCAACTGTTCTGGCCTGGGCCAGCCGTCAGGCCCAATCCATTAGTGGATCAGCCCAACAGATCAATGGGCCTCCAGAATCAATGATCTGGATCACTTCACTCGAATCCGACGGCTCTCTCGAATCTCTCAGCCACTATAAATAGCACTAAGCACCAAGATTCCAGGTACACAATCGATTCTAATTCTCACTCGATATTATAGTGCTCGACCTAGCTGACTTGGGCGTCGGAGTGTCCTCGCAGGTACACCCCCACGCGCGTCCAGACCTACCTCAACAGCATCAAGCCGACCACTTTCTACAGCATCAGAGGACCAGTCCCTTGACCAGCTCAACAGCCGACCTCAAGGTACTCATCATCAACTAAGAAAGCCATGTCACCTATTAACGTTCAATGTAACATTCGTTGACATTGTTATCAAATCAATGGAAAAATGTTGATTTTTTTCTCAAGAAAAAATGGAAAAAAGTTTGTGTGACTAAGCCGATTTGTTCTGTTGAACTGGATAAAATTGAGCATTACAAAAGCATTTAACAAAATAAAAAGTAAAGACCCATTTTAACCCTTGACAATTTCTTAATAGGATAAATTGGTCCCTGATAATTTTTTGGGACAAATTAGTCTGTGGCACTTTCAAAATGGGGACAAATTAATCCATGTGTCGGGGACTAATTTGTCTCCGTTTTGAAGATGTCAGGGACTTACTTGTCCCAAAAAATTGTCAGGGATCAATTTGTCCTGTCAAAAAATTGTCAGAGACTAAACTAGGCCTTTACTCCAGAATAAATGATAACGCGGGCGATTGACATCGATCAGTAAATAATTAGGATATGAAATTTTGAATGTTGAATATGTAACATCCTAACCTTTAGACGTCATAAAGTCTAGAACGTTAACCATTTTTTTCAAAATCAGAGTTATAAACGTACTTGATAATTTGGACGTGACATAAATTAACGTGAATTTACCGCCACCTCGAGTTTCTTAGGGTAAGATACCGATATCAGAACTATATAAACATAACCGACAATGGAATAATCTAGTTGTGATACCATTGAAGTACAAAAACTCAAAGTAAAGTTTATAATACATCATAGCTTTGATTACAAAATCAAAGGTTACAATCTAGGGTAATACCGAAATACATGTCGGTAAAGTTCAGTAAACATAATAAAACTGATCTGAAACGATCCCTTGATAACTAAGTAACTAGCCAGCAGCTACTTCTCCTCGTTTTGCTCCATTTTACCCTGTCAATCTGAAAACACCACATAAACAGTGAGATTACAAAACTCAATGAGTTCCTTGGCAACCCCTCGCATCTCAACTCTCGGTGTTTTATTTATCTTTCTCTTGTAGCCCAGTTCAGCAGCTACAAAGTTCTCTTGTCTTAGCACAACACCGGATAACCACTACACGATTCCCCAGATGAACCCACCCGCTAATAGCTATTAACGAGCTAACTTATTCTGGGCCTAGGTTCTGGGCTCATGACTTTCCTCCCCTAGTATATTATTACTCGGATCGTCATCCCCTTGATATCTTACGGTTTTAATTATCCTCTTTTATTATCCTCGCTCGGTTACATGTATACAACGATACATATAAACCATATAAACATACGTTTATTTGTGTACACATGTACTATTATGTTCTTCCTCGCCTCTCTCATTAAACGGAATATTCAAGGCTAAAACATAGAGTAAACATGTTCTCTTAGGGTCTAAACTAATGGCAATTAATTTTATTTGATTTATGGAAGAGATTGGTTGGCAATTGGTTCCTTAGGGAATGAGAAAATTGGAGTTTTAAAGTGATGTGCAGAAGCAGGCGCACGGACTAGGCCATGGCAAAATTGCACTGTCCGCTTGTCACAGTTTCAGGCGCACGAGTCGTGTGCTGGGACGCACGGTCCGAGTGTCTTCTGCAGTAACCGAAATGTTGGCAGTTTTAGCATGTTTTTGAGTCTCCCAAGGGTTCCAAATTCATCCTAATTAAAACATTTCTAACTTCAAAATACACTAATTTACCAACAATTAATAACCACTTATTTCATGTCCCAAACAATCATTGTTCCAACCATTCAATCAATTCACAAAACTCGCATTTTTCATGACAATCAAACCAATTCGGTTTTTCAAACACTTTCAACAATCAATTTCAGTATAGACACACTTTTCATCATATCCAAAAATCAGCAAACAATCAAACATGGTAAGGAACTCACCTCTTTGTAGAGCTTCTTCCAAAAAATCCAAGTACATGCACAAATTCAGCAACATATTCAAAATGTCTTCTACGGAATCGGCTTAGAAATATTCCTAAACCCAATCTTGACTCCCAATGCTCCAAACTGTACCCCAATGTACAAGCAAACACCCAATCAACTTGTTTAACTCCCAAAACTCGCATGCAAGGTGAAATGAGAGTGAGAAGACGTGAAATCAAAAGCTGTGTATGTAGGGTCTTTGACCTTCATAGGCCCCGAAATTTGCTTCTAATGACCTTGTATCAGCTTCAATCCTCACACTCCAGGTTCCTCCCAACTTCCTTTGAACTTCTAGTCCTTGAATCTCCAAAGAACTAGAACATGCAACCACTTTTTCATGAGGAAAATTGTGATTTTGAAATCTGATATTGGGTTGATATGAGAGAGTTTTGAGTTCTGTTTGGGACGTGGTTTGAGTGGTTATAAGGTGATGAAAATGGAGGTGAAGATGGTGAGAAAGGGAGTAGGGTGGTGGTGCCTAAGATTAATGAAAAACTTTTGGAGTGAAAATGAGAACAAGGTTTCAACTCTTACTCTTTCTTCTCTTCGCTACTCTCTTCTCTCTCAGCTCACTCTTCTTTTCTTTTAAAACTAAAAATGGGAGTGAGGGTTTTGAAATGTTTCAGCTAGGAGTGTTTAAGTGAGAGTGGGAATTTGGAAAGGAAATACCTATTTTGCCCTTACCCTTTAATCCCTCACTTAAAACCAAGTTAAATTAACCAAACACATACTCAATGCATCCAAATACTCCACTTATTCAATTAAATCACACAATTATCAACCAATGCACAACAATAATTCAATCACCTAACAACAAGGTACTTGAAATTATTTAATAGCTAAGTAATTAAAATTAATTACTTTTGAGGGATGTTACATAATATTTACCTAAAAAGGGAAAAAATTGATTATTTAATAAATTCGACTTTTAAAAGAAAACAATAAATAAGATTTAAATCATTTTTTATGGTTACTATGTGCAATTGTGCATATTTAAATGTCATAATTTTAATCCCTATTATTAAAAAAAGGGCTATAATTCCTTATTTTACCTTATAAATTAAAATTCTTATTTTTTTTGGTCGAGACCAGGGTATCCACCGCCAAACGCAGTGACTAATCCCCTCGCTGGATTGGAGGCACCTCAAAGGGTGGGACAGCTGGCCCAGAGAATTAAAGTTGCTACGGTTATAAAGTAAAATTCTTATGCTATAAAATCTAAATATTATGTAATTTTGTTATATAATTTCTTATTTTCTTTTTTTTAATACATGTCTATTTATAAGTAAATATTACAAAAGTTAACTTATTATTGTGTGTGTAATAAAAGGAAAAGTATATATTTTTTGGTAAAATTAAAAATTGAGGATTTAGTTATCTTTTTCTAAAGGGTAAATCAAAATACTTTAATGATTAATGATGAAATCAATTTTGATATTCTAATACATAATGGAAATTTACTTTAGAAAATAAAATAACTAATCTCAAATAGTAAGGAAAAAATCAAGGGTTCATATCAAATATTCTTATCTTTTGTCTAAAGTTACGTATTTTAATTCATCAAATAAAATAATTGAAAATTTAACCTCACAACAACCCTTTGTTTGGTGAGATAACAAACTAACATGTGTCTTTTATTCTATCATAGTAAAATTATCATGAACTCTATAAATGTATGCAACTATAACTTTAACAACAGTATCAAAGATCAATTTCGCGTCTCCAAATCTTTGAGGATTAGTCTCTCCTACAACCATCGCTAATGTGGGTAGACAAAAAGTTGTAGAAATTTTTTTTCTCAGGTTTCCTATCTCTGTTTCAAATATATGTTTACAAACTTATGCTTGTGATTGAATTGAATGTTACTATTCTATGGAGGGGTATGCCAAGGTATCTTAATTATACTTAAACATGTATAGATCTATTGTCGGATTCATATAAATATACTTTTTGCTGTGTTGCTTTGTCTCAATAGGATTCTCCAAGAAAGCTGGTCCACATATCATTGTGACAGGTTTGGTCCGGTGGAAGTCATTCATGGTTTCTTACATAAGTTCGCCTTCTTTATTGTGCTTTGGTCTATTACTCAATGGCCAACATAAATCTTTGAACGACTGTAATTTCCTTGATTAAATATGGCTATCCAATTAATATGCTTTCTCAAGGTTCTGGTAATTATTTCAAGAACCAATATTTTCTTTAATTTATACGAAAAATATTTTGTAAAACTTAACCCAATTTTAACTATTGCAGGATCCCAATAAGCGAGATAGAAGATATTTTACTTGAGCAACTTTGACATCGGCCAAATCAGGATCCTAATAAAGATGAGTGTTAGCCACAATAAGAAATTGACGAGGGGGTCTTTGAATTTGAATGCAGCCAGAATTCCAATCCAATCACGTCCTAGTCTCACACAAGGATCATTGAGATCTCCATGATCATTCGTACAGGATTTAGGTCCAATTTTGGGCACAACAACCTTTTGCTCATCTGTCTGGGTTTCCTGGACATTATTGTGCTCATTTCTAAGATCAACTTTGCACACATTTTCCCTTTGTAAAACCTATCAAACTCATCAACTTCATGTAGGCAGAAAAAATCAGCTCCCAAATTCTTGAGAACTTCTAAAATCAACTTTGAACAATTTTTCTACTTTAAACACGGAGGAGGAGAGTGTGTGAACAAAATTCTCTTAACATAAACCTAAGCCAATAAGTTATGTGGTGAATCTTAGGTCGTTGGGTTTACTTATGGAATATATATATATATATATATATATATATATATATATATATATATCAGCGGCTTCTACTGAAATGAACTTGGGATGTGCTCGGTGAGGTGCTCATTTTCCTCAGAGCATTGGACGTCATTGTTAAAGTACGGTTACAGATGAAGTTCATGCTCACGAGAAAGGCAAAGGCGGTGGAAGGTTGCTAAGGTTTTGCAAGCTCCATTGCTTGCGACTGTGATTTTCTTGATTAAATATGGGTAGCCAAATAATATGGTTTCTTAAGGATCGGGTAATTATTTCAAGAACCAACATTTTCTTTGATTTATATAAAAATATATTATGTAAATTTTTAACCTGATGTTAATTATTGCAAGAATCGGAAGAAAATCTCAGTCATTCAAGCGTTTTTGGTATTATGATAATGTCTTAATTGCGTGGCTACTCCACTGATTGACCAACTTTGATGGCGATATGGTGTTGTTGTTATTGGCATTGAAGTGTTGTTGTTGATGATGCTACTGATGTTATATGAATGTGGTTGTTGTTCTTGAGGAAAGGAGGATAGTATAATAAATAGTAGTTATGTAAAATATTATTCATTGTTCATGGAATAAAATTTTAGTAAAGTTAGTTCCTATATTGTTGTGAGGTATCTTTATAATCTTGGCTATGGTTGTCATTTAGCTTAGTCATTTTAACTTCTGGTTCGTTTGATCAGGATAATAAAGATAAAATAAGAGAAGCTATTATATATTATGTCAATCTAATGTTTGGTTTGTTAACAAGATATGATGAGCGGATTGTATCTTGTCATTCTAGTTAAAATCTTATCATCGGTATATATAGGTTAGAAACTAGGATTAGAAATTTATTTCCTCAACTTTGCTATTAAATATTAAAAAAAAAATTGAAGGGAAAAACGTAGGTGTAGCTCTATAGGTGTGGTTGGTATTGTTTTTCAATCACACCAAGACATATAGATTAATTGTTTATATTAATCATTATTTTTTATTTAATTATTTTTTAGAAATCTGTCTGCATGTCATGGTGTGATGTGAAAACAACATCAACCATACCTAACTTTTGTCCAAAACAAAAATGTAATAATATATATATATATATTAAAAGTAAAAAGAGTTATTCAATAAAATATTTGAAATAAAAATACATAATATAAAAAATAATGTATGATTTTATGACAAATTATGATTTTGTGACAATAGATTTTATTTTTTAGATTATTCAAACTGACAAAATTACATTGTCATAAATATTACATTTTTTTATATTATGTATTAATATTTTAAATTTTTAACTGAATATATATATATATATATATATATATATATATATATATATATATGTGTGTGTGTGTATTTACATTACATTACATTTCAATAGAAAAAATTGTTTTCAAATCACACCATGACATGTGACTAGTTTTCTTAACGAATAACTAAATAACACAAATATAATGATTACTATAAATAATTAATCTATGTGTCATGGTGTGATTGAAAAAGAACACCAACCACACCTATAGAGCTAAACCTACGCTTTTCTTCAATTTTTTATATTTAATAACAATGTTGAAGAACCCTAGTTTTTTACCTATCCATACCGATTATAAGATTTTAACTAGAAAGGCCAGATATGGTCAGCTTATCATATCTTGTTGGCTCGACAAACATTGGATTGACATATATATAATAGTTTCTCTTATCTTATCTAAACAAACCAGAAGTTAAAATGATTAAACAAAATGACTTCCATAGCCAAGATTATAAAGATACATCAGAACAATATAGGAACTAACTTTACTAAACTTTTATTCCGTGAACAATGAATAATATATTACATAGCTACCATTTATTATACAATCCTCCTTTCTTCAACAACAACAACCACATCCATATAATATCACTAACACCGTAGCAACAACAACACCACAACCCAAGAACACGAACAACAACATCATATCACCATCGTAGTTCTTTGTCGATCAGTGGAGTAGCCATGCAATTAAAATTTTATCATAATACATTGTTGTCTATTAATCAAAAAATAGACCATTTACCCAACAATGCTTGGATGATTGATATTTTCTACAAATTCCTGCAATAATTAAAATCAGGTTAAAATTTACATAATATTATTTGTATATATTAAAGAAAATGTTGGTTCTAGAAATAATTACCCGATCCTTGAGAAATCATACTATTTGTGTACCTATATCTAATCAATGAAATCACGGTCGCAAGCAATGGAGCTTGCAAAACCTTAGCAACCTTCCACCGCTTTTTCCTTTTGCCTCAGCATGAACCTCATCTATAACCATACTTTGACAACGACGCCCAATGTTTTGAAGAAAATGAGCACCTCACCATCACCAGCACATCCCAAATTCATTTCAGTAGAAACTGTTGATATACATTCTAGAACTAAACCTAACAACCGCAGATTCAGCATTGTTTCATATAACTTATTGGCTCTGGTTTATGTTAAGAGATATTTGTTCACAAACTCTTCTCCTTCGTGTTTAAAGTGGAGTTCAAAGTTCATTTTAGAAGTTCTCAAGAATTTGGGAGCTGATTTTTTCTGCTTACAGGAAGTTGATGAGTTTGATTGGTTGTACAAAGGGAAAAGGAGCTAGGACACTCCTCTATTTATACGAAGATTATTATGTAAAGAACCAACATTCTTCTATTTAATCAAGGAAATCACTGTCGTTCAAAGATTTATGTTGACCATTGAGTAATAGACCAAAGCGTAATAAAGAAGGTGAACTTATGTAAGAAACCATCAACGACTTCCACCGGGCCAAACTTGTAACAATGATACGTGAACCAAGTTTCTTAGAGGGCCCTATGGAGACAAAGTGTTGTTTTTGAGTTTCAGAAAAATATTTCAGTAAATCCACCAAATAAATTACTGGGAAGAGTCGCGGATTAGGTCGCTCTCTTTAAGACGTTTCGTGGCACTGCTCAAAATTGTTCAAGCAGATTATCAACGATGTCCCCCAGCACAAAACAGTCCAGTCAAAACTGATATGAAAGATCATTGCACTATGAAAATTTGTTCTAGAAATGAACTCTCCATATGGTTATGTAAACCACTTTTAGAAAAAGAAACATGAAAATGCTTCAAGTTTCGAGAGAGAGAAAAGAAAAATGTTTAGAGAGAAGAGAGAAGAAACTTGGAAATGCCTCAAGTTTCGGTGTGAATAAGAAAGTGAAGAGAGATCTCTATTTACAGGCTTGTTAGACCAAGTAGTCGTTGGGTAATAATATATAATAAATGTGCAACGGCTCTTTTGACTTGGTCAATATGACCGTTGGAGAGCAACGACTCTTTTAATTTGGTCAAAACTAGGGTTTATAGAAATTTATTTCTTTTTTGTTAACTTTTTTTACTTGTAATATGACAAAAATTTAAGTTCTTTGAAACGGGTGAAATTTAAAATGTAAAACTATTGATAGATAATGTACTAAATGAAAATTAATGATTTGACTTTATTGCATGTTTCCTTTTTTCAAATTATTATTTCTTTAAGAGATAAGTAAATTTTAAACGAGACGTCAAAACAATATATTAAATTACTTATTTTTAAAAAGGTGAGCTATTTTTGTGTAAAAAAACAAGTGTACTATTTTGTCAAAAAAATAGGCAAAATTACACCAGAGGACCTTTAAGTTATTTATTTGTAATAATTTGTCCCTTTAAATTTTTTTCGTAACAAATAGGCCCTTTAAGTTACCTAACGTTGACACCGTTGGCCCTTTTAGTAAAATGACATATCGTTGATTACATCAAAATACACCAAAAATATGATTGGTTGTATCAAAATACATAAGCTAGAGTAATCACAATATATAAAGTAGCATTACATCAAAATACATAAGCTAGAGTAATCACTAAAAGGACCTATTTGTTACACACAAAAAAACTTAAACGGTCAACTTGTTACAAATAAATAACTTAAAGGTCCTCTGGTGTAATTTTTCCTAAAAAATATAGTGAGTTATTATTAAATGATCACGCCCAAGTTTATAAATATGATTTCTTTCTAATGTAAGTAGGCTTGATCGTTTTGTAAGTTTCTACAATTTTAACACTGTTATTGATTACAGATAAATCTATACGGTTTAGATATGTTTTTGGTCTTATAAATATTGGGTAATTTGATTTTCTTTCCTGCAATTTTTTTAAAATGATTTCCTACAAATATCAACTTTTTCCTATTAATCTTTATGTTAACTCCTCCGTAAAAAATGCTTATGTGGAAAATTTTGTCCCTTTTGACTTTAATACTTCATTATTTTTCATTTTGATTTATTTTAAAAGTTGAGGTGGATAAATTCACAAATTAAAATTAGCGTTCATTGTTAATTTTCATCTTCAAATTTGCAGAACACAATATCATGTCCAGATTTTAAGCCATCCTCATTGTAGTGGCACCTTCAATGTAGTTCTGATATCTTGTTTGATAGTTGTTGTTGTTGTTGTTGTTGTTGTTGTTACTGTTGTTGTTGTTGTTGTTTTTACATTAAAAGGGCTAACAAGTCCAAAAAAGAAAACACGGATTACATATGGTGTTGTCGTTCTTGGCGTTGAAGTGTTGTTGTTGCTATGGTGCTAGTGATGTTATATGGATGTGGTTGTTGTTCTTGAGGAAAGAATGATTGCATAATAAATGGTAGTTATGTAATATATTATTCATTGTTCATGGAATAAAATTTTAGTAACGTTAGTTCCTATATTGTTGTGAGGTATCTTTATAATCTTGGCTATGGTTATCATTTCGTTTAATCATTTTAACTTCTGGTTCGTTTGGTCAAAGATAAGATAAGAGAAGCTATTATATATTATGTCAATCCAACGTTTGGTTAGCCAACAAGATATGATAAGTGGATCAGATCATGTCATTCTAGTTAAAATCTTATCAGCAATATGGATAGGTTAGAAACTAGGATTCGAAATTTATTTCCTCAACTTTGCCATTAAAATATAAAAAAATTGAAGGAAAAAACATAGGTGTAGCTCTATAGGTGTGGCTGGTGTGTTTTTCAATCACACCATGAAATATAGATTAATTATTTGTATTATTCACATTATTTTATTTTTGTTATTTAATTATTTTTAGAAAACTAGTCTGCGTGTCATGGTATGATGTGAAAATAGCATCAAGCACACCTAACTTTTGTCCAAAACTAAAATGTAATAATATATATATATATATATATTAAAGTACAAATGGATATTCAATAAAATATTTAAAATAACAATACATAATAAGAAAAATAATGTATGCTTTTATGAAAAATGTATGATTTTGTAAAAACAGATTTTATTTTTTAGATTATGCAAACAGAAAAAATTACATTTGTCATAAAATCATACATTTTTTATATTATGTATTAATATTTTAAATGAATATCTATTTTTAATTTTAATATATATATATATATTTATATATGTGTATGTGTGTTATTAAATTTCAATATTAGAAAAAACAGTTTTCAAATCACACCATGACATGTGACTAGTTTTCTAAAGAATAACTAAATAACACAAATATAATTATTAATATAAATAATTAATCTATGTGTCATGGTGTGATTGAAAAACAACACCAACAACACCTATAGAGCTACATATGCTTTTCTTCAATTTTTTATTTTTAATAACAATGTTGAAGAACCCTAGTTTTTAACCTATCCATATCGAATATAAGATTTTTACTAGAAAGATCAGATATGGTCAGCTTATCATATCTTGTTGGCTCGACAAACGTTGGATTGACATATATATAATAGCTTCTCTTATCTTATCTATGTTATTCGGACCAAACAAACCAGAAGTTAAAATGATTAAACTAAATGACTACCCTAGCCAAGACTATAAAGATACATCAGAACAATATAGGAACTAACTTTACTAAAATTTTATTCCATGAACAATGAATAATATATTACATAGCTACCATTTATTATACAATCCTCTTTTCCTCAACAACAACAACCACATCCATATAACATCACTAACACCGTAGCAACAACAAGAACACCACAACCCAAGAACACGGACAACAACACCATATCACCATCGAAGTTCTTTATCGATCAGTGGAGTAGTCAAGTGATTAAAACTTTATCATAATACATTGTTGTGTATTAATCAAAAAAATCGACCACTTACTCAACAACGCTTGGATGATTGAGATTTTCTTCAAATTCCTACAATAATTAAATCAGGTTAAAACTTGCACAGTATATTTTGTATATATTAAAGAAAACGATGGTTCTACAAATAATTACCCGATCCTTGAAAAATCATACTATTTGGTTACCTATATTTAATCAAGGAAATCACGATCGCAGGCAATGAAGCTTGCAAAACCTTAGCAACCTTCCACCGCCTTTGCCTTTTGCCTCAGCATGAACCTCATCTGTAACCGTACTTTAACAATGACGCCCAGTGTTTTGAGGAAAATGAGCATCTCACCATCACCAGCACATCCCAAGTTCATTTCAGTAGAAACGGCTGATATACTTTCCAGAACTAAACCTAACAATCTCAGATTCAGCATTTTTTCGTATAACTTATTGGCTCAGGTTATGTTAAGAGATCTTTGTTCACACACTCTCCTCTGTGTTTAAAGTGGAAAAGTCGTTCAAAGTTGATTTTAGAAGTCCTCAAGAATTTGGGAGCTGATTTTTTCTGCTTACAGGAAATTGATGAGTTTGATAGGTTTTACAAAGGGAAAATGCAGGAGCTAGGATATTCTTATATTTATACGAAGAGGATTATGTAAACTACGGACTTGAATCCTCTCCTTCCACTCTCCCTACATCTCCCTCCTTCCTCTCTATCTCTCTCTTACTTTCACTTTCTCTCATCATTTATTTAATATTCTTTAATGATGAGAGAGAGTGAAAGTAAGAGAGAGATAGAGAGGAAGGAGGGAGATTTTGGGAGAGTGGAAGGAGGAAATCCAAAGGCTGTAAACTATTATGTAAAGAACCAACATTCTTCTATTTAATCAAGGAAATCACAGTCGTTCAAAGATTTATGTTGGCCATTGAGTAATAGACCAAAGTGTAATAAAGAAGGCGACCTTATGTAAGAAACCAAGTTCCTTAGAGGGCCCTATGGAGACAAAGTGTTGTTTTTGAGTTTCAGAAAATCCACCAAATAAATTAAAATACTTCAAGTTTCGAGAGAGAAAAGTAAAGTGATTAGAGAGAAGAGAGAAGAAACTTGGAAATGCTTCAAGTTTCGGTGTGAATAATAAAGTGAGGAGAGATCTCTATTTATAGGCTTGTTAAACCAAGTAGTCGTTAGGTAATAATACATAATAAATGTGCAACGGCTCTTTTGACTTGGTCAATATAACCGTTGGAGAGCAACGACTCTTTTAATTTGGTCAAAACTAGAGTTTATAGAAATTTATTTCTTTTTTGTACGTTAATTTATTTTTACTTGTACTATGACAAAATTTTATGTTTCTTTTAAACGGGTGAAATTTAAAATGTAAAACTATTGATAGATAATGTACTAATTGAAAATTAATGATTTGACTTTATTGCATGTTTCCTTTTTTCAAATTAATATTTCTTTAAGAGATAAGTAAATTTCAAATGAGACTTCAAAACTAGGGATGCTCTTCCAACTCACGGAAATTTGCGACACCGACTTGTTATCGCACCGGATGATGACGCTCTCTATCCATTGTGTTGGAATGAAGTTGAATCGCAGTTTCACCTGTTTTTGAGCTGCACCTTTGCATCGGATATTTGGTCGCGGGTGTACGTTTGGTTGCTCGAACATTGTCTTTGGTGGGGGAAGCTATCCAAAGGTAAAAAGGCCAAGAAAACAAAACACTTAATTTGGTTGACTACTTGTTGGAGTATTTGGTTGGCTAGGAATGCTCTTATCTTCAAGAACGAGGATCCCAACATTGAATCTATCATGTCACGCATCAAGCAGTTAACTTGGAGTTGGTTGGTCTATATATCTCATTGTAATTTAAATTTTGATATTTCTGCTTGGTGGCTTGATCCACTTCATTGCCTAAACAATATGTAACTTTTGTTGTTTGGGTTTGAGCACCCCTAGTGCTTTTTTCAATGAAGTATTGTTTTCTAAAAAAAAATGAGACTTCAAAACGATATATTAAATTACTTATTTTTAAAAAGGTGTGCTATTTTTGTGTAAAATAAAAGGTGTGCTATTTTGTCAAAAAAAATATAGTGAATTATTATTAAAAGATCACGTCCAAGTTTATAAATATGATTTCTTTTTAATGTAAGTAGGTTTGATCGTTTTGTAAGTTTCTGCAATTTTAACACAATTATTGATTACAGATTTACATATAAATCTATATGGTTTAGATATGTTTTTGGTCTTATAAATATAATTCGACTTCCTGCAATTTTTTTAAAATAATTTCCTACAAATATCAACTTTTTCCAATTAATCTTTATGTTAACTCCTCCGTAAAAAATGCTTATGCGGCAAATTTTGTCATTTGGCTTTAACACTTCATTATTTTTTCATTTTGATTTATTTTAAAAGTTGAGGTGGATAAACTCACAAATTAAAATTAGGGTTTATTGTTAATTTTCATCTTCAAATTTGCAAAACGCCATATCATGTCCATATTTTAAGCCGTCCTCATTGTAGTGGCACCTTCAATCAAGTTCTGATATTTTGTTTGATAGTTGTTAGACCTGAGGAGGAAAAGGAGTACCAAAAAAAAAGTAGAGTTAATAGATACATTAATCAGTACAAAACAATTTACTTGCTAATGATTTAAACTGCACCGACAGCCAAATTTCTACAATGCCCACAACTCTGCACCAGTTACGGTCATAACCTTAGCCAATTGTTATTATTGTTTTTTTTTACATTAAAAGTGCTAACAAGCCCAGTGAGGCCCATCATCAAAAGAAACATATGATAGGGCCCAATCACCAAATGAGTAACCATAAAAATTCGAGCGTACGTGATTAGGAACCAACCTCCTCCAAATTGCGAGAGCAAGAGTACAGTCCCGTAAAACATGTAAAATGGTTTCAGGTACCCTTACTATTGACAGTTTACGGTTCTTCACTCTAAATGGAAATATGCATACAATGAACAACTCTAGGAGTGTTCAAAACCAAACCAAACCGATAGAAAACCGCAAACTGAACCAACCCAAATCGAAAATCGCAAAAAATCCGCTTTTGTTTGGATGTGCTCGGAGTCATTTTTTTCAATTAACAGATCGGTTCGGTTCGGATGGCAGTTTGTTTTTTCAAAACCAAACCAAACCGCACTTAATATTATATATGATTAAAAAAAATACCTACTTAATCAGGTCGCACAAATGCACACGCTAGTCACGTGAAGTATCCATTTCCATTTTACTACATTTTAAGTTGGGTAGCTCATATGTGAATAAAATAAAAATCATATTAGCTTTTTATATTTGGCTCTTTAGAGTTAAATTAATTAATTTAACTTTAGATCAAATTATATTTTCCGTGTAATACCCTAATATCTCAACAATAGAAGAAATACCATGATACACCTTTTAGCATACATTAGAGCAAAATTCATAAATTAAATAAAAGTACATAATCAACATAAAACCATGTTTTATTATCCTCCCCTCATCCTAATGTTCAATATCCGTAAACAGAAATAGCGGAAACGATATACAACTTCTAATACAAGTACAAGTCATAATATCGAAAATACAAAGGAACTAGAGAAATACATAAGCAATAACTAAACTCCATGATCTCCATGGCCTCCATCACATGCACTGACTAACCGTGCTTCTTGGCTTTTGTCTTTCCCTGAAAACCACAACATATAAAGAGTGAGATTACAAATCTCAGTGAGTCTTATTGAGATCCCTAACATTCACTCGGTTCAATTTATAAAACCATAGCATTTGTAGTTTAATTTATAAATCACTAGCTTCTTATATTAATCGAAACACCGACCGCCTTACAATTGCTAATCTCGGTGATTCGTGCAACAAACATTAGCATAACATCGACCGCCATACAATTGCTCACTCCCGATGAACCCCTGCTAGTACATTCCCTAACGGATATTGGGCCTAGGTTAGGGGCTCATGACCTTCCCCACCTAGTATGCTACCTCTAGGGTCGTCACCCATATTCGATATAATTTATATATCATACCCGCATTGGGCCGTCAATCTTATATAATACCCGCATTGGGCTGTCAACGTTACTCGATATAATATATATATATATATATATATATATATATATATATATATCGTGATCTTTAAATAAATCATAGATGGAATATATAAGTATCCCATTTCCATTAAACAATTATTGAATTAAACATATAGTTCTTTCGTTTATAACAATTCAGTGTACACTCTCGTTTAACTAATCGTACGGTTATATTCAACTTTTATAACTCAATACAATTAAATATAATCATCTCCATGATAAGCATTTCTCATGCATTACGGTTATTCCTTCATTATATAAGTTGAGGAAAGGATTAGGAATGAAAAACAATCAGTTTGAGATCGAAAAATAGTGGAAAATGAGTGGCCACACTGATGCTGACACGGGTGCCAGTGTGAGGTAACACGGGCAGTGTCAGCTGGTTTGCAGAAAACTGCCCAAACCGAAACTGACACGGGTGCCCGTGTGAGCTCACACGGACCATATGACAGTTACAGAGTGCCTGTTTTGCTGAATTCCGTTCCGGTTCTCAATTCGATTCGATTTCGTTCCTTTTCCAAACTCAATCCAAACATCAAAACAGATATTCTAACACCAACAATCAGTCCAAATAACCACAATACAACATAAAACATTTAATCATCAATCAAAGAGAGTTCGAAACACCAAAATTTCATAATTTCGAAAATAACGGTTTTTGACTCAAAATCGACGAAACGAAAACATAGAACATCAAAACCAGTGACATGTAAAGACATAGTGTTAGCCTGTAATTTCGACAGGCTTCATTAAAGATGGTCAACAAGGCCTGACTTATATTTATTTCACAAAGACCAAATTATTTCGACAGAGAAGATGGTCATGCGCAAGGTAAACTCGACAAGTTTCCAGGGAAGCAAAAGCAAGAGAGAGGAAAATCGACACAGGCTTTCGACAGACAGAAATCAGGGCAGTTATGCGTTGAAGACTAGCAGTTGGTCGAAGCGTGACGGAGCAGTTTCGGTCGAAAGTAGGAGCGGTTATTTGGCCGAAAGAAGGAGCAGTTACTTATTTTCAAATTGTTAGGCAGTTACCTAGTTCGAATTTTCCCCCCTTTTTTCCCTTGTATAAATAACTGTTTCTGAGAAGAAACAAGGGTCGCGAAAATCACAATACACACCCGATTCCTGAAACTCTAACTTCCAAGCCAGAGCGAAAAACGAGTGGAAGAATCCCTGTATGTGATCGTGTACCATTTTTATGATTCAATGCAATTTGTTTTGCTTTTTCTTTACAATTCCTGCACCATTTACTGCTTCTTTTCTTTTCAATTCTGTTAATCAATTGCAAATCGTCCCCTTTTCTACATTTTCTGAAACAAAAACTTTTACAATTCAAAGGCAATTGCTTTGAGATTTTTCTAGTTTGATCTCACAAACCTTCTAATAAAACTAGTGATTGTTTGCTAAAAACACCAGCAAACAAATTGGCACGCCCAGTGGGACATTGCCTTTGATTTTGTTCATTCTCGTACTCTCTTATTTGTGTTCGCTGTTGTATGCACTTAAGAAGTGGTAAAATGATTCGTTCTGGTACGAATAATGCATCTAGTTCCAACCCTGTGGTTTCACAAGGGCAAGGGACAACAATGGATTCTGCAAGCATTAGCGCAGGACCATCATCGTCGATAACCGTTCCTTCATTATCAATGACTAATGTTGGTTCAACGCAGTCAGAAATGGCATCTCTGCCTATGTCTTTGCCGTTAAGTTCAGGGCTTCATAGCCCTTACATGGCAATGGGAAACGGTTTAGACCCACGTTTGAATAACGTGCATCTACCCCCATTTCCTTTGGGAATGTATGGCATGCCTACTGGAATGCCACATATTTCGACCTTTTCCCCTACACATGTCTCTTCTGAGAGCGTATTTGGTCGAAATCCCCCAGCATTAACCAATGCGTCTTTGTTGGCCTTGAGACAGCAAGTAGACGAGAGTAATCACGATATGGTTAATATGCTTACCCAACAAATTGGTACAGTTTTCAATCCATTGATTCAAAATACTAATAACAGTTACCAAATGTTGGCAAATCAGATGAGTAGGATTGCAGACTTTTTTGGGGTTCCAGCGGTTAATAATAGGCACGTTCCTATTATTGCGGGTAATGCGTCGCCAGTTAACCCCCAAGAAGCAGTTGCAGTCGAAGCGTCGGCAGTTGTAGGCGAACTACAAGGGGCGGTAAACGACGTCCCTGAAGTAGTTTTGGTAAATAGACACCAGAACGCTGATGAAGTTGTTCGACAAGTGCAACAACACAATGTTGGCGCAGAAAACAATATAGCTACTTTAGTCGAAACAATTTTGGCGCAAAATGGCCTTAACATTGGTTTACAAAGGCCTAACTTTGTATCACCATTATGTGAATATGTATTACAAACTGAGTTACCAAGGGGATGGAAAGTTCCCAAGTTTACTAAGTTTGGTGGTGATACAAATGAGTCCACAGTCGAACACATTGCTCGTTTCTTGACTGAGGCTGGGGACTTAGCACAAAATGAGAATTTGAAGATGAAATATTTTCCAAATTCTCTAACTAAAAATGCTTTCACTTGGTTCACGACCTTACCCCCTGGTTCTATGTTCACATGGGGGCAATTAGAAAAGGCATTCCATGCACAGTTTTACATGGGCCAGTCGAAAATTAGTCTTAAAGAATTGGCTAGTGTTCGGCGCAAAATGCCTGAAACTATTGATGATTACTTAAACAGATTTAGGCTGTTGAAGTCTCGTTGCTTCACACAAGTCCCTGAACATGAGCTTGTCGAAATGGCTGCTGGTGGCCTTGATTACTCAATTAGAAAGAAATTAGACACATCTCATTTGCGAGATATGGCTCATTTGGCTGATAGAGTTCGACAAGTTGAAAGGCTTAGAGAGGAAAAATCTAGGTCGAATAGGTATCATAAAAAAGAAAAAGTGGCATATGTCGAAGAAGAATTTGACGTTACATATAGTAATGTCGAAGAAGAGGAGATAGACGTGGCTGAACTTAAGCCTGGTCCTCCTTATACCTGTAAATTATTAAGGCCTGCGAATGGGAATAATCCTGTAGAGCCTAAGAATGATAGATTTATGCCTAAGACTTATACTTTTGATGTTACTAAATGTGATGAAATTTTTGATCTTTTAGTAACTGATGGTCAAATATTAGTGCCTAAAGGCCTTAAAATACCAACTCTTGACCAAAGAAAGAAAAAGGGTTATTGTAAGTTCCATAATTTTTTGGGACATAACACTGACCGTTGTGTGCTCTTCAGGGATATTGTGCAAAAAGCAATTGACGAAGGAAGACTCAAATTTGCTGATAAGAAAATGAAAGCTCCTATGCAGATTGATGTTGATCCATTGCCTAAGGTTGAAGCTATGTACTCTGAACCTGTCGAAGCTGATGTAGGAATGGTGGATGCTCAAATGGCAGACCCTCCTAAGTGTGTCAAGACTGCCACCGAGAAATTAAAAGGTTTTGTGTATGCTGAAGGTAAGAAACAGGAACTGACCCTAAAAGAATATGATGGGAAGATACATGCTGTGTATCCAAAGGCTGAGGAAGAATTGATAGATTTCCTCAATCGGTGTAAGTGGAATAACTCTGAAGTTATGCTTTGCCCAAGGTGTAGTGCTGTCTTCGATAAAGAAGCAGCTAAAGCTGTCGAAGGTTATCAGGATCAACAACAACGCAAAAGAAAATGGCTTGATAACAGGCCAAAATTTGACTTTGCGAAAGGAGATCTTTCTGGCTATGAGGCTAATGTGTCAGCAAAGCCTTCAACAAGTAAACGACAATTTGCTAAGGAGAAGTCCTCAGCAAAAGGGTATTTGAAGCTGTCAACAGGTAAATCCTTTGTCCCAAGTGCTAGTGCTCCTGTCGAAGAGTGGGTGCCCAATAATCAACGTGCTAAAGCTGTCAAGCCAGGTACTGATGCTATTAAGTTTAATTATAAGAATAACTATAAGGGTAAGAACCCTATGACTAGAACACAGTGGCGTCGTTACCAAAGACAACAGAAGAAGAAGGCACATTTTGACATTAACCAGGTTCCAAGCCATTTGGCTAATAACCAAGTTCCACGCAGCATGATAGTGGCGAAGAGTGAGGTTCACAAAGCTGAAGTTGCCACAAAGAGGAATGCTGATGTTGTTGGTCATGTGTGTGCAGCGAATAAGGCCAAAGGCAAGGCTGTGGTAACAGAAAAGCCAAGAAGGCCTGCTCTTGAAAGAATATTTCCTCCATTGTCAACAGTGAAAGAAAGAAATGCTGATTTCGACATGGATGAAGACATGGAGTCTGATTTCAATGATTCTGAAGATGACCTTGACGTTGTTTGCAATGTGGTATCAATACTGCCTCTTGAGTACGATGTTATCACAGTACCAAATGACGTTGAAGAAGATTTTACAGAGGACATGGCTCATCATAAGCCAATGTGTTACTATGTGATGAACGATGGTTGTGTCGAAGACCAAATGGCTACCTTCGAGAAGCCAGATATGAGTATGCAAAACCACTTGAAACCCCTGTATGTCCAAGCCAAGGTTAATGGTGTTGGAATTAACAAAGTGTTAGTGGATGGTGGAGCTGCAGTGAATTTGATGCCACATGGTCTTTTGAAGAAGATTGGTAAGTTCGATACTGACCTCAGGCCACATAACATTGTCTTAAGCAACTATGAAGGCAAAACTGGCCATTCTTTGGGGGCCATTGAGGTGGACTTAATCGTTGGTTCCATAAAGAGGACTACATTGTTCTTAGTGATAGCCTCTAAAGCGAATTTTAATTTACTCCTTGGTAGAGAGTGGATCCATGGAGTTGGTGCTGTCCCTTCAACTTTGCATCAACGTTTAGTAATGTGGAAGGAAGATGGTTTGGTAGAGTATGTTGAAGCCGATCAGAGCTACTTCCGTGCTGATGTGAACCAAGTTACCAAGGAAAACTTTGAGAAACAAATGGCGAAGATTGCGCCATGTTCATCTTCTAATGAGGCATATGTCCCTGCGGATAATGTTTTTGCCTCAGTTCATCTTGACCCAAATTATGGTTTTGTTTGGGAAAGAGAAATAATGGGAGATGATAGTGTCTATCCTGATGGTGTTTTTCGACCAACGGGGTGGAACACTGGTTCTTGAAAGTGTTCTTATGTCAGTGCCCAATGCATGGGACAAAATTACGGCTTATATGGCCGAAAACAAGTTTAAAGCGGCTATGGAGGCCGAAATTATTCAACAAACAATGGCTGTCGAAGCCAGTGAGTTACATGAAGAAAATGGCATAATCATAGATGAAAAACTTGACTGTATCTATGATAATGATCCATTAGGTTTTGAAAAGGATCCTAGAGATTTGACAAAGCATATGCAAGCTCAAGACCCGTTAGAAGAAGTTGATTTGGGAAATGGCTCAATAAAAAGGCCAACTTATATTAGTGCAAATATTGATGCTTCTCTAAAAATCCAAGTCATCACATTGCTAAGGGAGTTCAAAGATTTCTTTGCTTGGGATTACGACGAAATGCCTGGGTTAAGTCGAGAAGTAGTGGAAATGCAATTACCAATTCGACCAGGGAAGAAACCAGTGAAGCAAGTGCCAAGAAGATTTGCTCCTCAAGTGTTGGCTAAGATCAAAGAGGAAATCGAAAGGCTGTTCAGAAACAAATTCATCAGAACTGCCAGGTATGTCGAATGGTTAGCCAATATAGTTCTTGTAATAAAGAAAAATGGGACTCTTAGAGTTTGCATAGATTTTAGGGATTTAAATAATGCATCTCCCAAAGATGAATACGCAATGCCTGTGGCAGAAATGCTAATAGATTCAGCAGCAGGATTTGATTATCTTAGTATGCTTGATGGTTATTCTGGGTATAATCAAATCTTCATTGCTGAAGAGGATGTGTCAAAAACTGCTTTTAGGTGTCCAGGGGCATTGGGTGTTTATGAATGGGTAGTAATGCCCTTTGGCTTAAAGAATGCTGGTGCTACATATCAGAGGGCCATGAATTCTATGTTTCATGATTTTATTGATGATTTTATGCAAGTATACATAGATGATGTGGTGGTTAAATCTTCCTCAGAAAGTGGTCATTTAGACCATCTTCGCCGTTCTTTTGAAAGAATGAGGAAATATGGATTGAAATTAAATCCATTAAAATGTGCCTTTTGTGTGCGTGCAGGTGATTTCTTGGGTTTTATAGTGCACAAAAAAGGCATTGAAATCAATCAAAATAAGACTAAGGCAATTATGGAAACGAAGGCCCCTTCGACCAAAAAAGAGCTTCAGTCATTGTTGGGAAAAATCAATTTCCTTCGAAGATTTATATCGAATCTAAGTGGCAAAACACAAGTTTTTTCGCCATTATTAAGACTGAAGAAGGAAGAAGAGTTCAAATGGGAACCAATGCATCAAGCAGCCTTCGACGAAATCAAGTCTTATTTGATGAAACCACCAATTTTGTTGCCTATTATTAAACACAAAGTGCTCAAATTGTATATAGCAGCTTCTGATAGAACAATAGGTAGCATGTTAGCACAAGAGGATGATAGTGGTGTCGAAAGAGCCATTTATTACCTCAGTAGGGTCCTAAATGATGCCGAAACGAGGTACACTCCTATAGAAAAGTTGTGCCTTTGTTTGTATTTCTCGTGTACAAAGTTAAAGCAATATATAAAACCAGCTGATGTTTCTGTTTATTCGCATTTTGATGTTATTAAACATATGCTGTCAAAACCAATAATGCATAGCCGAATTGGTAAATGGGCTTTGGCTTTGTCAGAATACAACTTAACCTATCAACCTCTAAAATCAATTAAAGGACAAGTGGTTGCTGATTTTATAGTAGACCATTCTGTTGTTGAAGAAACATTAAGTTTTGTAGACGTATATCCTTGGAGGTTGTATTTTGATGGCTCAAGCCATAAACATGGAGTTGGGATTGGTATTTTAATAATATCTCCTACTAACATTCCAACGAAGTATAAGTTTAAAATTCGAGATGTTTGCTCCAATAATGAAGCTGAGTATGAGGCTTTAATAGTAGGCCTTGAAATTTTACTTGAGCTGGGGGCAAGTCATGTCGAAATAAAAGGTGACTCTGAGTTGGTGGTCAAACAATTGACAAGAGAGTACAAATGCATTAAAGAGCACCTTATCAGATACTTTGTTGTTGCCAATGCTTTGTTAAAAAGATTTGAGTCTGTTCACTTAGAACATTTACCACGAATTGATAATCAAGTGGCAAATGATATGGCACAAATCGCTTCAGGCTATAAAGTTTCAAAGCGAAGCCTAGAGGAGTTAATTGAAATAAAGGATAAAATCATTTCTAATGACTATTCTTCGTCACTATTGTCAACACCAACAACTGGGGGAGCAACAGATACAAATGCAAACGAGGAACTAGCTGTTACAAATGCAAACGAGGAACTAGCTGTTGTTGAAAAACGTCAATTTTTTGGTGACTTTGACTTAACAGAAATTCTTGCTCTTGACAATATGACCAATAATGATTGGCGAAGGCCTATTGCGGAATATTTGCAAAATCCCACAAGAAATACCAATAAAAAGGTAAAATACAGAGCTTTGAGCTATGTGATAATTGGAAACGAATTGTTTAAAAAGACTCCTGAAGGAGTACTATTAAAATGTCTTAGTGAAAATGAGGCATATTTAGCAGTTTCCGATACACATAGTGGAGCGTGTGGTTCACACCAAGTAGGCCACAAAATGAAGTGGTTATTATTTCGACAAGGAATGTATTGGCCAACTATGCTGAAAGATTGCATGGAATTTGCTAAGGGATGCCAAGAGTGTCAAAAGCATGCTGGGATACAACATGTACCTGCAAATGAATTGCATGCCATAGTCAAACCTTGGCCATTTAGAGGTTGGGCTCTAGATGTGATTGGAGAGATAAAGCCAACTTCGTCGAAGGGCCATAGATATATCCTTGTGGGAATTGATTACTTCACCAAATGGGTTGAAGCTATACCTTTGGCCAATGTTGATCAAGAAGCAGTGATAAGGTTTATTCAAAATCATATCATTTATAGGTTTGGAATTCCAGAAACCATTACTACAGATCAAGGATCAGTTTTCACTGGTAGAAAAATGGTAGAGTTTGCTTCTGAAATTGGTTTTAAGTTATTAACTTCAACACCATATTATGCGCAAGCCAATGGTCAAGTAGAAGCTGCCAATAAAGTTATTATTAATTTGATTAAAAAGCATGTTGGGCAGAAACCCAAGAATTGGCATAATACCCTTGATCAAGCATTATGGGCTTGTCGAAATTCACCCAAAGAATCTATCAACACTACTCCTTATAGGCTAACATTTGGACACGATGCAGTGTTGCCTGTTGAAATTTGTCTACAATCAACAAGAATTCAAAGACAGTGGGAGATTCCCTCTGATTATTATTGGAATATGATGCTTGATGAATTGGTTGATTTAGACGAAGAAAGGTTATTAGCTTTAGATACGCTTATTCGGCAGAAAGAGAGGGTAGCTAAAACTTATAACAAAAAGGTTAAGTCTAAAACCTTTGATTCAGGTGATCTAGTGTGGAAGGTCCTATTGCCTATAGATAAAAAAGATAGAGTCTTTGGTAAGTGGTCTCCAAGTTGGGAAGGACCATTTAAAATTTTACAAGTTTATTCAAACGGCGCATATGAGGTCGAAGAGATCGGCGCTGATGAAAGAATTTTGCGTATAAATGGCAAATACTTGAAAAAGTATAAGCCAACGTTACAAGAAGTTAAAATAACGCTGGAATAAATATAAAGAAAGCGTAAAAACATGGCATTTAAGTTGCCAAAACATTGCCGAAATTACAGGCTGTTCAAGTTCAAGGCTTGAATATGGAAACAACACTTAACAGTGGTGACCTCAGGTATACAGCTATTTTATTCAAGTGCAAAGTTATTTCGATGGTAAATTCAAAAATGTCTTTCTCTTCTTCCTCCTCAAGTTCAGTCGAAAAAGACATTTTTGGGGGGCAATTTGTTAGCCTGTAATTTCGACAGGCTTCATTAAAGATGGTCAACAAGGCCTGACTTATATTTATTTCACAAAGACCAAATTATTTCGACAGAGAAGATGGTCATGCGCAAGGTAAACTCGACAAGTTTCCAGGGAAGCAAAAGCAAGAGAGAGGAAAATCGACACAGGCTTTCGACAGACAGAAATCAGGGCAGTTATGCGTTGAAGACTAGCAGTTGGTCGAAGCGTGACGGAGCAGTTTCGGTCGAAAGTAGGAGCGGTTATTTGGCCGAAAGAAGGAGCAGTTACTTATTTTCAAATTGTTAGGCAGTTACCTAGTTCGAATTTTCCCCCCTTTTTTCCCTTGTATAAATAACTGTTTCTGAGAAGAAACAAGGGTCGCGAAAATCACAATACACACCCGATTCCTGAAACTCTAACTTCCAAGCCAGAGCGAAAAACGAGTGGAAGAATCCCTGTATGTGATCGTGTACCATTTTTATGATTCAATGCAATTTGTTTTGCTTTTTCTTTACAATTCCTGCACCATTTACTGCTTCTTTTCTTTTCAATTCTGTTAATCAATTGCAAATCGTCCCCTTTTCGACATTTTCTGAAACAAAAACTTTTGCAATTCAAAGGCAATTGCTTTGAGATTTTTCTAGTTTGATCTCACAAACCTTCTAATAAAACTAGTGATTGTTTGCTAAAAACACCAGCAAACACATAGTCATGAACATAAAACCTAAACGGAGCTAGAACTCACCTATTGTGATGAAAATCACAACCAACAAAAATTTGAAGTTCAAGCACCCAAAATCCCACAATTAAGAAGTGAAAAATGAAGCTCCAAGAACCCAAGAGCAAGCCCTAACACTAAAACTCGAATCCAGCAGCTAAAACCCCTCCAAAGCTACTTCAATCTACAATGTGGCTTCTTGAAAGTTCTCTAATAACTGAACTCAAGCTTCAATAACAACAATGGAAGTAGGAAACTCCAATTTTTGACCATTGGAGCTTGAGGTCTCCAAAAATGGTGAAATGAAGAGGAGGGTAATGTAGGTGTTGATCTTGGTGTCAATGAATAGAGAATGAGAAGCTGAGTGTAATGATGTGAAGATTCTTGACATGCATTCAGATTTTCTCTCCCTCTCCTTCTCTTCCTCTCTCTCACGGTTTCTTCTCTCTCTCTCTCTATATGTTCTCTTTTTCAAATTCTGATTTTTGTGTGTTTTTGTGTTGTGGTGTGGGTGTGTTAAGTGAGAGTGAGAGTTTAAGAGAAAATGTGGGAGTGAGGGATAATAATGGTAATGGTTTCAGCTGTGGATTTAATAAAAAAACAAGGGAAAAAGACTGTTTTACCCCTACACTCAAATTCCCACTTAATCCCCAATTCTAATCATACAATCAATCAATGAGGCACATAATTCACATCATGGGGTAATTAAACTTTGCTAACATATATTCAAGTAAATTAAATTACTTAAATTGACCATTAGTTAAATAAAACACTTGCTAATTTCGATAATTGAAATTAGCTAAATTGGGAATGTTACATTCCGATTCATAAAAAACTGGACCAATCCAAATCGCATTGATTCGGTTCGGGTTGGTACAGATATTTTTAAGAAAGCCTACTGAATCAAACCAAATCGCATGTATTTTTACTTTGTGGCTCAGATGACTCTTTCGATCAAAACCAAACCAAACTGCACCGCGAACAACCCTTTTACATAGTTATATCTTGGCAAAAATGCACTTTTGGTCCTTTATGTTTCACAAAAATTCCAGTTTGGTCCTTTATGTTTTTTCTTGCTTTGGTCCTCTATGTTTCAAATATGTGTCAAAGTAGTCATTTTTTAAATTTTCAATCCAGTAATGATAACAGATGCCACGCCGCCGTTAACAAATGACATGACTTCTTAGTTGGCATTAGTGATTGGAAAAAGAAACAGAAGGGACCAAACTGAAATTTTGGTTTTTTTTATAGGCAATGTTAGTGGGGGTGGGGGAATGTTAGTTTCTGGGGTGGTGAAACATAAAGGACCATGAACCACTCACTCTGTCTACAAAAGCTTCAGTTATCATTAGAGTAAAGGACCAAAGTGCACTTTTGTCAAAAATAAAACTTCATCATCATCCTCAAATCTCAGCACCATGAACCACCCACCCTCTCACTCTCTCTCCATCGCGCCACCATCAACACCATTGTAAACTCTCTCTCTCTTTCTCTCTAGATCTCTCTCTCTCCTCACAATCTATCTCTCTTCCTCCGCCCTCTCTCCTCCCTCGGTCCCTATTCTATTTTCTCCTTCTCCAGTTCATCTTCATCCCCAAATTGAAAAATTAGAGTTTGAAAAATTCTTCTTCTTCTGATTCTGAATGGTATTGGGCCACACCCGTTAATATTTAACAACCCCACTTCACAAAGGTTCTATCATTTCACTTTGCGTTTTTATTATCGCCTCACCTTCTACTTGTGTCATATTCATCTCTCTCAACTGCGCCTGAAAACCAAAGGGGGGAAGATGAAAATAATTTATGGAGAGTGTGAATCATCTAAGGAGGTATCGCTTCCGAAGGTAGCAAAATGTCTCTCCAAATTTGTCTCTACTGACAATGGCGCTTCACATGTCATTACTGCTTATCCCTGTCGCTATTCCATGGCTTTTGATATACTCAACAAGCTCCACAAGAACCTTAATCCATCACATTCTCATAAGAGGAAGTACTACAGTGGGAGAGTGGAGAAAAATTCTATTCAAACAATTGAGACTAATCCCTAAATTATGTTATTTTTAAATTCACTTGATAGTTGTTAAATATTTTTTCCTAAGAGGAATTTTAAATAATTTGTAGTTAGGTCTCTACATCAAAAGATTCGGTCACAAGTTACAATTGATTTAAAAGTTTAAGGATTAAAATGCCATTTTTTATT
Source organism: Astragalus glycyphyllos (assembly GCA_963573325.1). Taxonomy (NCBI): domain Eukaryota; kingdom Viridiplantae; phylum Streptophyta; class Magnoliopsida; order Fabales; family Fabaceae; genus Astragalus; species Astragalus glycyphyllos. Next base: position 81,590,480 of record OY754309.1, on the reverse strand, counting down.
TCACTAAGTTTTTTCAAAAAATCCATATTGTTAGCGACTACGGGAGTTGTTAACCTTTTTTAGTCTTGTAGTCCAGCAAAAAGGAACCCTAACTAATCTGAAATTTGGCGGAAAATAAGTAAATTTTGACTCCAATTTAGTTTATCATTAGAATTCAAATATCAAATTTATGTACTAGCCGAGCATCCTTTCGAATGGAGTGCATAAACTATTTACACCGAATAGTAGAGCTTGGTTATTAAACCTTTTTAATTTATCATTTATATTTCAAAAAAGAAAACTCTAGCAACTTATTTTCTAGTTCTAGTTCTAATTCTGGTTCTAAAAAATAAAAATCAAATATCGAAGTTAGGTGCGAGCCAATCTCATCACTTTACATAGTGTGTTGACCCCGAGGCTCCCGAGTTCAATTTCCGCAGTGGACAACCTCGGTGTTGGCCTGTGCGAAACTTGATCATAAGCACGAGTGGATAGTAGTCTTTCGTTGAAAGCGTTGGGACTCTCTGTGGGTAGTCAGCAATGGGCTGAACCGAAAAAAAGTAGTGTGTAGACTAGTCACACTCAACATTTATGAAGTATGAGACAAACGTTAATCTTAACTCTATAATTTGTAGCATCAGACGTGAGTTTTGTTGTTCATAGCCGCGGGAACAAACACGCATTAAACCTTTATAAAATCTCACAATTATTTGAATTAATTTTTTTGAGAGGAAATATCTAGTACGAAAACTTTTAAAGAAAGGTAACGATATCACTTCTGTTTTAGGCGCATACTCCGTACAACCCCCTCTCTACTCGAGAGACACCCCCCACCCCCCACCCCCCCCCCCCCCCCCCCCCCCCCCCCTCCCTCCTGTGAAATGACGAAAATGCCTTCACCAAAATTTCAATATTCCAAACTTATCCATCTTCTTTCTTCTTCGCCCCTCCTCCAACACATCCCCTCTCTTAACCCCTAAACCTCTCACTCTCATCACGCTCACTCCACACCCTCTCATCTCTCTAACCTCTCTAGCTCAAATCATCCTCCCATTATCATCAATATTACGGTATGTAGCATATCCTTTCATCATTTTCATTTTTTTTCACGCATTTTGGTAAATTTGGTTGTTTAAACTGTTCTGAAATCGAGCTCAGTTCGGACCAACTGCGTCCGAACCGGTTCAGACGTTAAGGGTCTGAACCTGTTAAGGGGTGCGTGTTTATGGGTGGTTCGGACCACCGTGCACCGAACAGGTTTGGCCAACTGTGCACCGAACTAGTTCGACAGTTTACGTCTGAACCGTGTTGTTTCACAGACTATGCAGAAACTCTATTTTTTAACAGCTATGTTTGATTTTTTTTCAATGTTTTAGGTCCTAATATGGATGAAAGTGGCTCCCAAGCTGATTTAATGGTTGTGGATCATACAAGTTCATTTCAAACCGATCAAGTCTTTGCTACTCGTGATGAATTGCTTGTATATGTTCGTTCTATTGCACGTACTCTTGGGATGGTTATTGTCATATCCAGATCGGACATTGGACGAAGGTCAGGGAAAGAATTCTGTGAACTGGTTTGTGAAAAGGCAGGAAAATACAAGTATGCTCATTTGGTTCCTACTGAGAGTAGAAAATGTTGTTGCAAGTTTAGGCTAAAAGGAAAGCTTATCAAAAAACTTGGAGGATGGATACTGACTGTTATGTGTGGAATACATAACCACGCATTAATGTCTTACGGTGAAAGTCATCCATATAATAACATATTAACGGTGGAACAGAAGGAAGTAGTTTCTAGAATGACCAAGAACTTGATTCCACCAAATTGAATCTTGGCCGAACTAAGGTCTATGTACCCTATAGAAAACCACTTGAATCTCAAACAAATACACAACACACGTTCAAGGTTATGATCGAATAATCATCAGGGTAGGACTGAGCTCCAACAGTTGATGACTTATTTGGAGCGTGATCAATATGTCTATAGGCATAGAGTCGAATATGGGACTTCAATCATCAAAGACATGTTTTGGACACATCTAGACTCGATTGAGCTTTTGAATACATTTCCAATTGTTTTGTTGATTGATTCCACGTACAAGACCAACCGGTATAGGTATCCATTGGTTGAGATTGTCAGTGTCACATCAACCGAGCATACTTTCTCTGTTGCATTTACTTACGTCAATTGGGAGAAGAAGGATAATTTTGCATGGGTTCTTGAAAAACTGACCGAAAGATTTGCCAAAGGTCATACTTACTGACTGTGACAAGGGTATTATGAATGCTTTGGCGTGCATTTTTCCAGGTACTGCAAACTTGTTGTGTCAATTTCACATAAAAAAGAACGTCAGGGCCAAGGCTAGGATGTACATCCATCTCGTGGTTGTGTATGAGAGTGACGAAGAGCATCCGATGGACCGAGTTGACAAAGTGATGGACGCATTTTAAAAAGTTGTCAATGCGAAGACGAAGGATGCTTATGAGTTGGCTTTGGAGCAATTTGAGAGTATAAGTCAACCATTTGACAACTTCATTGCCTATGTGAAGAATCAGTGGACCACACATCATAAAGAGAGATTGTAGATGTGTTGATAAACCGACATATGCACATTGGTAACACTACTACCAACCGAGTGGAGTCGGCGCACTCAGCTTTAAAGAAAGTTTTGCAAGACAGTATGGGCGATTTGTGTAAGTGTTGGGATTCGGTTGATGGCATGCTAAGGGTACAACATGGTGAACTTAAACGGTATTTTGAGATGAGCCTCAGTAGAGTCAAATTTAATCATTGGAGCAAAATATATGACAACCTAAAGGGTCTAGTTTCTTCCAACGCGATGGACCATATTGCCAAAGAGTTGAAGGGTAGCGCGATTGGTATTGACTCTTCGGAATGTGGATGCTTGATAAGAACGACGCACGGTCTACCGTGTACATGTGAGCTAACTAGGTAATTCATTCAACTAACTCTTTTAGTTTTCTATAACTCATTGAAGATTTTGTTTGTAATGCCAATTTCACATATTTTGTAGATACATGGTGAACCTGACTCCGTTTCCATTGGATACAATTCATCCTCACTGGAAGAGACTTAATTTCAAGGTTTCCCATCATGACGATTCTTCCGAAATCCCAAATGATGAGTTGAATCTGAAGATTGAATTTGAAGCTATACAACGAAGATTTGATGTCGCTGATCGTGCTGGTAGAGTTATGATAAAGCAAAAGACACGTGAGTTGGCATTCCCGGACACTACTTCCATGTGTCCACCACCGGAACCAATCACTACAAAGGGGGTACCTAAAAAGGAAAAGGGAAAGGGAAAGGGAAAGAAGAAGAAATATGACTTCTCAACAAAGCGAGACCCGTCATGGTGGGAATGTGTTGATGAGTTTTTTGACTCAGAGCAAGATAGCACATCCGCTGCTGCTCAATCTCGCAAACGGCCTACTCCACCGGTATCAAAATCATCAACTCCAGCACAGAGTAGAAGTTCCACCCCAAGTACATTTCAGTTACCTAAACAAAAAATGACTAAAAGTGGAATTCCTACACAGCTGTTACCAAAAAAGTTCACTCCTACTCCATCACCAATCGATAAACCAACCCAAACTACAAGTTCCAGTGTGGCACTAACTCAAATTCAAGGCCTTACACTAAACCATACCCTTGAAATCATTCAGTCAGATGCATACAATAGATACATAAGTTCTATGCTCGAAGTGATTCATAGTTTGGTTGAGGATATAGTGAATGTGGAAGGTGACGGTAACTGCGGGTTTCGGTGCATTGCTACACTACTTGGAAGGGGCGAGGATGCTTGGTATACAGTGAGGAAAGATTTAATGGAAGAGGTTCAGCGAGACTACGATTTGTACTGTAAGTTGTTTTGTGAGATGGGCAAAGTCACCTACGTTATGAAGCCTTTGATGCAACAACATAGGGATGTAGTGGAGAATTGGATGACCATACCATAATGTTCTTATTCGATTGCAAAGAGATACAAGGTCTGCTTGTTTGCTGGTCTCCTAACCTTTCCTATACAGTTTACCCATTTCAAGTTGCACCTATCAAGAGTGCACCAGTGTTCAACATATGCTTCACAGGGGACCAGTTTGTACAAGTGGTTTTGAAGAAAGGTTTCCCAATGGCCCCAACGAAACCTACTAGATAAAATACAAAGTAGACATAGCAAAGGATTTGGTCAAGCCATTCACAAGACGCTTACAACAGTGGAAAGCTTTAACCTTAGATTTAGATGATCCTCCTTATATTGACTTAGCAACAGATTGATGTTTATTTGAATATGTTTGTGAATTTTAAGCTTCGTTATGTATTAAGACAATACCATTTATCCTTGGTGTGTGGAAAACGTGTGCAAGTATACACAGTCACAAACAAGTAATAAAGTGAAAGTAGAGTATCGTTCCCACAGGGATTGGATTAATTTACAAGTTTAGAATCAATCGTTCACTAGTGAAAGGTAACCACTAAACAATATATGGTGAGAGTGCAAGAATGTAAATAAACAGAAAATAAATAAGCAAATAAAAAGGTGTAAGAAATTAGTGGATTGTGATAGTTGAGATGTCTTCACTAAATAATTCACTTTTGAGAGTATTGTGTTTTCTCATGGTGCAGATGCACTTAGGTGCAGCTGCATCAGTGTGTGCTGGTCAGCTACTTTCTTCAGAGTTTCGTTACAACCTCTTATGATCCTATTTTTTTGCGGTAAAGAAAGAAGTAGTCAATTCCTTTCTCGCCCCCTTACAGATAATCCAAGTTGCTAAATAAGTACACTCTTGTATCTTAAGATCTCACTACATTCTTGTAAGGACTATGTTAACCTAAGGTTAGGAATTAACATGGAATTAACAAGCTAACTTCATTAAAACAAGTCTAACAAAAAGCTTCATTAAACACTTATCCTTACTTAGTTCTTCATTTCTAGTTATAAGTCAATTAAGTGAATATAACTCTACTTGTTCTAAGAGGTCAACCTTAAACAAGATTAAGAATTTAAACACAAGAACTAAAGTGCTTATACCACTTGAAAACACAATAACTTTCCTCAAAAGATCATTGGAAAGTTAGAACATCCCAACTTAAGAGATTTAGCTCATAATAGGCATTGCAAGGCAAATAGAGATGAAATAAAACATGTTGAAATAAAGGAAATTACAAGAGAAGACAATAGGGTAGAGATTACACCAATTGAAGAACTCTTGCATAAGTTTGTCAAACAAGTGCAACTGCACTGATTCCTTGCACTACGAATTCTATGAAGAAGTGAAGGGAGAAGTTGTCAATTCCTTCCTTACCTTCTTACAATCTAACTATTATTTAAACTAGAAAAATAAATACTATCTAAAGTGATCTCCAAGGAGAGAGAAGTGAGATGAGAGATGAAGATAAAGAATGGAGATGATTTTCCAAGTGAAGGATGAAGTCCTTTATATAGGCCTTGAGATTTCCTTTAAGTGAGGGTTTGCTTGGAGATGAAGTTAACTTAACCATGGTTACTTTTCAGAAGTTGATGATGCCATTTGAGTCCAACACTCAACCTTAAAGAGAGGTCCAATTATGTTTCGCCATGTGTCCCATGTGAAAGGATCTTCATGATGATCTTTACCTTGTAGGAGTCTTCTTTTGCAAGTGGTCATGTGCCCCCATGTGACTCTTAAGCAAGCAGCATGCCATCAAAGCATTATGGCAATGGTAAGAATTGAGGTGCTTCCAATGTGGGGTTGTGAGCTGCTTCGGTGCAGGAAGGTGCAGTTGCACCAAGTGCAGATGCACTGTGAGAATTGTTTCTGGTGCAGATGTACCTAACTGCAGCTGTACTGAACAAACACATCAAACATACCAATATACATGCAAAATGCTAAGTTATGAACATCATTCACCTTAAAACCATAAATGTTGTTATTTTATTTATACTACTATATTTAGCACATTTTATACTTGATTTTAAGCAATTATCTAAGTTTAGATACATGAATAACTCTATATAAAATAGAGTTATCAATCCTCTTATTTGAATTCAAGTTCTAAAGTAGTTAATTTATTGTTAGTATCTAAATTTAAAGGTGGAATTACACTATTTTTGGACTAATTTTGGGCAAAATAAGTTTCTGTCCAGAAACTTCATGTTTCTGTCCAGTAACAGATTGGTTCCGACCACCGTGGGCCGAACCGGTTCGGTCAGTAACTGTCGAACCCAACACTATAACCAGACACCCCTTTGCTGGTTCAGGGTATAATTGTCGAACCCGTTTGGAATACTGTCTACCGAACCATGATTTTTTCTATACCCGATAGGTTATTGTTCGAACCGGTTCAGACTACGGTCAACCGAACCCTCTTTTGGAATAACTTCCACGTGATTTCCACGTGAGGGCAATTTGAAAATATTAAAAATTTGGAAGTGTCCACGGAGTAGAGAGATGTTCTTGGAAGTATGAGCCCTATTTTAATAACAAAAAATACACAGAGATATTATTTGAGTTAACAATTCTCAATTTTTGTTTTGGCTGATATTATTTGAGTTAATAATTTAATCTATATTGGCTTAAATATGTTTTAAGCCCCTGCAAATATGGGGTGTTTTGGTTTAAGCCCCTGCAAAAAAAAAATTATTTATAAGCCCTTGCAAAATGACACATTTTGTTTTAAGCCCTTTTGTTAGCAAACTGTTAGTGAGACGTTAAAAATCTTTTCTACGTGTATATTTGCAGGGGCTTAAACCAAAAAAAATATATTTTCCAAGGGTCTAATAAATAAAATATATTTTTGCAGGGACTTAAACCAAAACACCCCATATTTGCAGGGCCTAAAACATATTTAAGCCATCTATATTTTAAAAAAAACTTTTTTTTTTTGCGACTTTCATTCTAGTTCTAGAAAAAAGAAGAAAAAAGTCAACTTTTATCTTCCGTGGAAAAGTGGGCCCCAAAAAGTTAAAAAAGCGACCGTTGCATTCCCTTGTCTTGTTCCCAGGCTCTGCTCTCGTACTAGTAGTGCTCACACATTTCAATGTATTACCATTACTACATTACTGCACTATTCTCTCTCTAACATTTTCAAAATTCAAACTTTCAAAATTGTAAAGCAAAGCTGTTACTTTCTTTCTTATCATCAAATACAAACCTCCAATCTTTCTCGTATCTCTTCTTACCATGTTTTCCATTTTCCGCAGCTACAATCAAAAACTAGTTTCCCATTCTCAAACAATCCGAACTATTACAAGTGTTCTTGTTCTGTTCACTGCACTTGAAAATTTGTGAACTTTCTTACTTACTTACTTTACCTCAACACAATGAGAGAAGAAAACCCATCAGAAAACAAATCCAAAGCTTCAAAATTTACTGATCAAAATCAACCTCCAAAGCCTCAAAACGTCAAAGGAAGCAACCCTAACAACAATCACACAAAACCTAGGTTATGGGGTGCTCACATTGTAAAAGGGTTTTCAGCTGACAAAAAAACCAAACCCCAATCAACGATTCTCACAAAAAAACAACAAACCTTAACATCATCAACAATAACAACAACAACCTCGGATGTTGGAAACCAGCAGAAGAATCCTTTTGTGCCAACTCATTCAAGAGTGAAAAGGTCATTAATGGGTGATTTATCATGTTCAATGAGTGGTGCTCAAGTTCATCCACATGCATTTCCAACACATAGGAGACAATCATCCACTGATTTGTTCACTGAGTTGGATCATATGAGGAGCTTGTTGCAAGAATCTAAGGAGAGAGAGTCTAAGCTGCATGCTGAGTTGGCAGAGTGTAGAAAAAATCAGAATGAGTTTGATGAGCTTGTGAAGAAGGTTGCTTTGCTTGAGGAAGAAAAATTAAACCTTTTTCAGCAATTGGCTGCATTGACTATACAAGAGGAAATGGTGAAAGGGGAACAGAAAGATGATTTTGTTCAGAATCTTGAGCTTGAAGTTGTTGAGTTGAGAAGGCTTAATAAGGAGCTTCAGATGCAGAAAAGGAACCTCTCTTGCAGTCTCTCTTCTCTGGAGTCTCAGTTGTCTTGTCCTGTTAACTCTTCAGAGGTAATTTTTACAATTTGAATGATTATGAATGTAAATGTCAATAAGTGAATATTCAAATTAGAAAATATTTCATCTTAGACTCCAATTTCTTTTCCTCATTGATTTTCTTTGGTTGTATGTTTTTCTCTTGTTAGAATGTCTAAAAATATAAGGATGAACTCACTTTAGTTTTCTGAATGCTGATTAACCTATTTTCCTCCATATTATCCTTATATGATCAGAGTGACATCGTTGCCAAAATGAAAGCTGAGGCATCATTACTCAAGCTCACAAATGAAGACCTAAGCAAACAAGTAGAAGGTTTACAAACAAGCAGATTAAATGAAGTTGAGGAGCTTGCCTACTTGAGATGGGTGAATTCATGTTTAAGAAATGAGTTGAATAATACGTGCTCGGCATCCGATTCAGATAAGACAACTAGCCCCCAGTCGGTTGCGAGTAGTAATGGTGATTGTGTTAGTGTTAGTGTTAGTTCTTTCTCTGATCAAATCAATAGGTACTCAAATTGTGGTAGTACAAATAGATTCAATTTGGTGAAGAAATCAAAAAAGTGGCCTATAGCTAGTGATCATTTGTCACAAGTAGAATGTCCAAGTAGTCTTATTGAGAAAAATTGGATTGAACAAGAAGTTGGGGGAAGCTGCACCACAAGAAGACATTCAATTAGTGGATCAAACAGCTCAGAGGAAGAGCTTGTTGTACTAAGTAAAAGAAGACAATCTAATTGTTTTGATTCTTTTGAATGTTTAAAAGAAATAGAAAAGGAATCAGTGCCAATGCCATTATCTGTTGTTCATCAATCTGGTTTGGAGAGAACACAATATTTTGGTAACTGTCAAGAAGCTACTAAACTTTTGGCTTGTTTCGATGTTGAGAAGAGGGCACTGCGAATTCCTAATCCTCCTCCGAGGCCTTCGTGTTCGATTTCTAGCAAAACAAAACAGGAAAGTAGTTCAGCTCAAGTTTCAGTTGCACCTCCTCCACCTCCACCACCTCCGCCACCTCCTATGAATTTTGCATCAAGAAGTAATACAACAATGGTGAAAAGAGCTCCACAAGTGGTTGAATTGTACCATTCACTCATGAAGAGAGACTCTAGAAGGGATTCTACAAATGGTGGACTACCTGATGCAACGGATGTCGCGGATGTTCGTAGTAGCATGATTGGAGAAATTGAGAACCGGTCATCACATTTACTTGCTGTGAGTAGTTTTACGCCTTCTTTTCATTATTTTCATGACAAAATTCTTTTGATGATTTTGGCTACCAGCTCAATATAAGTTATATTGTGGCCTTGTTTAGATAAACAACTTAATTAAGTGTTTATCATATAAGTGCTTATGTTATAAGCTACTTATATAATACAAGATAAAATGAAATTAAACTGTTTGCATATAAGCTATAAGTTGTTTTCATGAGCTATCTTGAAGAGCTTATAAAAGTAAGTTGTCTACATAAATTCTCTCAAACAGTCTCACAAGTACTTACGCCAGTAGATAAGTCCAGCGAATCCAAACAGACCCATATGTATGTTCTTTTAAGTGTACATATGATAGAGGGGAAATCGAATCTTCTGAGATTATAGCAGTATTATGAATCCTTCTAAAAGCGTTTTGTATCTTTTTTTTTTATTTTGATGATCAATCTGTTTTACATAATGACAAAACCTTGATATGCAGATAAAAGCAGACATTGAAACTCAAGGAGAATTTGTGAATTCATTGATTAGAGAGGTGAACAATGCAGTTTATCAGAACATAGATGATGTAGTGGCCTTTGTCAAGTGGCTAGATGACGAACTTTGCTTCCTTGTAAGTTGCTTTCTTCTTATGACTCATGTAGTATAAAATTACTACTTTCAACTCAACTAGAGTACTAAAATAGGTCCAAATTATCAAAGAATTAAGATATGTGGCTGTTATTGTTCATGGGAATATAACTATGATTGTGTACATATCCATAGGTGGATGAAAGAGCTGTGCTAAAACATTTTGATTGGCCAGAGAAAAAAGCTGACACATTAAGAGAAGCAGCATTTGGGTATCAAGATTTGAAAAAATTGGAATCTGAAGTTTCCTCATACAAGGATGATCCTAGGTTACCTTGTGATCTTGCTCTAAAGAAAATGGTTGCATTATCAGAAAAGTAAGCTACTTAAATATCTTGTGAAAATGCTTTATATCACCTAAATGTAGTTTGTCTTGCTAGAAACTTATGTGAGCGTTTCAATGTAGGATGGAGCGTACCGTTTATACTCTTCTTCGCACGAGGGAGTCGTTAATGCGCAATTCCAAGGAGTTTCAAATTCCTGTAGAATGGATGCTTGATAATGGAATTATTGGCAAGGTATACTATAATTTGCATCAATCAATCCATACAAAATGGTAATGATGAATGTGTACAAGAAACCATGGTAGTGTCATTGCATTACTATGAGAGCCTATCATATATTGATAGTTATGGACTCTAAATTTGTCCTTCCGGAGTGGAGTAGGGCCTGTTTGGTTCGAAAGGAGAGGGATTTCAATGAAGGAAATGCATTAATTAACTGTTATATGCTTATAATCTTTTATATTATAGAGTATATAATAGTATATAAGGATATTTAAGTCATTTTATGTTAAATGATTTAAGCTTCCCTCACCTTCTCTCCCCTCCAACCAAACACGGATTTGGATTCACGGCAGTCACCTCTCTCTATCTCTCTCTAGTTTTGTTTTTTTAATTTTTTTTTTAAAAAAAAAAAACTAAAGGTCAAGATTTCTCTAAAATTGCATCCGATGGTTGATAGAGAGAGTCACTGCAGTCAATTTTGACTGCAAAGAAACGCGGTCCACCAAACACTACCTTAATCTTACCACCACCCTTAGGTTGGGAATGTGTGAGCAAATTTGCTTCTACCAAAATAAAAAATAGTTTGTTTCTTGGGTTTAATTGGTGTACACTGTTGTTGTAAAGAATTGTACACTATCAACCAATCAAAGTGTAAGTGACTCTTGAGGTGATTAAGATAAAGTCAAACATTTTTTTATGACGTGTCACTTCGTGATTGGTTGACGTTATAAATTAAATCCACGATTCTATTGGATTGTGCTAACTGTTTCCAAAAGAATTGATAAGAAAGTAAGCATGTTACTTATGATAAATTAAGGATTAGGCTAGCTTATAGATCTTCATTAACAAGCATTGACAGGCTTGTTGTAGTATCTATCTGATATTGCTTCTTTAAAGCATTTTATATATCTTCAATCTTCACCATTTTATATTTCTTGACATAACATTTAATACAACTACTTTTTTGTAGATAAAACTAGGCTCAGTTAAATTGGCGAAAATGTATATGAAAAGGGTAGCTTTGGAACTTCAAGTAAAGTCATCATTAGATAAAGATCCTGCTATGGATTACATGCTTCTCCAAGGAGTGAGATTTGCTTTCAGAATCCATCAGGTCAGTCCTATGATATACTTCAGCATCTTAATTTCAATATAAAGCGAAATTCATTTTTTTTATAAGCAAATGTCAGTGAATATTGAATATATGGTAAGAAGTAATATTTATTTAATTAATTTTTAATGCAGTTTGCAGGAGGATTTGATGCAGAAACAATGCATGCATTTGAGGAACTTCGCAATCTTGCTTCTCTACTTAACAAGACATAAAGAGAATGATGATGGGATCTAGCTTACCATCTCAGTAAGCCATAAATTAGTTAACCTTTCCATGGTTGCAATCTCGATTAGTTTTGTGTTTGGTCTGTGATTGCATTACATTTTGGTAAGGCAACATTTTGTTTATTTATTATACAACTACAACATGGTCTTTTTGGACAAAGGGAACAATTGTATTCAAATAGTAGAACAACAACAAATTCACATTACATTGTGTAGCTCGGTACAACAATGAAAGAAATGTAACATTATGTGGGAGAATGAGATCCCCTTGCATGTTAGGCTTGTGTTTCAACAATGTCAATTACATTATTGGTTAAATTCTAGATTTTTTTTATGAGAACAACTAAAGATACCCTTGTATCTTCTTTTTTTTCGTGTCGATATTGGCTCAAAAAGGGTCGGTCCTATGCCCCAATGTTTTGGGCTGGACTAGACTTGCTATATAAAGGTGAGAATAATTTTGTCTTCTAAAGTTCATTTCGAGACAAATTATGCAAGTTGCAAAAAAAGTTTCCAAAAAAGATTCTTTTTAGATGCAACTTAGCAAAAACAAAGTGTTAATTTGTGCCTATCTGCACAGTCAAAAGGACTAAAGAATAGAAATTTTGTCTTCTAGAGTTCATTTCGAGACAAATTATGCATGTCGCAAAAAAATTTCCAAAAAATATTCTTTTTAGATACAACTTAGCAAAAACAAAGTGTTAATTTGTTAGGCTCCTAGCCTATCCACACAGTCAAAAGGACTAAAGAATAGAAATCGAGTAGAAATGAAAGAGATTCTCATTGAATATATGTGAAAGTATTGGAGAGAAAAGACTCTCCGCCCCCGGCATAACCCGGCTAGAATTTATAGCCTAACCCAGAGAATACTTTACAATCTCAATATGTCAAAAGATGAATTAGAATGGATTGAAGTCTTTATTTAAAGGCTAAGGGGTAGAAACAAGTGGACCTAACTACTAGAAGTCAAAGGTAACAAACTACCTAACTAACTCGATTCGATAATTAGCTCGTTAAATAAATGAGTCGAATTTGAGCTGAGTATAGTTCAACTCATCTGGTTCATGAACCAACTCGATAATTATATATATATAACTCCACTATTTTTATATCAATATGATATCTGTTATGCATTTTGTGTTTCTAGAGCAATTTTTTGTTTATTGATTGGTGCAATTATAGCACTAATTATTATATCATTATAGAATTCTCAAATCAATTTATTATTATTCTTGTTTATTTTCTTACTAAACTCATGAGATAGGTAAACAAAAATATTATAATTATTTTTATATTTTCAATTAAGTAATTATTTCTTTCAAAAACAACTAATAAGTTTTTATTTTAAAATGTTAAAAATCTAGAATTTTATTTACAAAAAAAAAAAGAGATTTTTTAATTTTTTTATTTCTGCAAGCCGAATTAAGCTGCTCGCGAGCTTGAGTCGAGTCGAGCTGAAAAATATTTATGTCGAGCTCATGTTGGACTACGAGCTAAACCAATTCTTTATCGAGTCGAGCCGAGCTGAACCAAGTTCGACTCAGCTCGACTCATTTCCAGACCTATGTACGGCGACCGGGACTCTTCTCAACGAGAAGTACAGACGAAATTATTACTCATGCAAGTCAAGTGATGTAGCTTCATTTAATGGTTAGACAATGTGGTTGCATTGTATACAATGTTAAAAACTATTCAACCATGATTTGGCTTCACAGTGTACTACACACATGACATATATTGTGCTTGGTTGAAAATAATATATATGCATTCTGCCAATTTCGATGATGGAGTTAGTTGATCCATTCCACCGTATAGTTATGTTAAAATAATAAAATAAATTATAGTGGTTTTTTTCTATGTTATTTCATTTACCTAAAAGTGGTTGTTGTAGTGTTTTGCCTAGAAAATAATATGGTCGTTGTCTTATATCGCAGCTTCTTCTTCCACTAAATATTTATATAAACTCAAATCTTGGCCACCACGTTTCCCCTCTTTCCAAGGATTCATATTTTTCTTCCATTGACTCTCTCTTTCCCCTCACAACACTCACTTTTAAATTTTAGTTAATTAATTATTCCAATAATTAAATGTATCACTCAACTCCTTGCACTGCACTCACTCACAATTTTCTCGTCCTATTTATAAACCTCAAAAACATTTCATTTCTCTCTTCACATCCTAATATACACTAGGATAAAGCTGTCTTATACGATAAGAAACGTACGAACACATAATTTTTTTACTTTTCATCAGCACCTACGTGGGTGGTGTTGTGTGATAAGGGTCCACTTTACAGTTGTTTTCTGACATTTCTTCAAAAACTCCTTCGTACCAAATATCACTACTATATACACGCTGCTTCTCATTTCGTTTCTCGCCCCCTTTTCTTTCATCATGATAGTACTCTTCAAGAACCTCTTTTGAATGGTGAAAATAATAATGACAACTTGGGGTTAAAAAAAGAGACTAAAGGGTGTGATTCTGTTACCCATTTTTCAAGTGCTGGATTTTTTAGTATCCTTACATTCTCTTGGGTGGGTCCTCTTATTGCTTTTGATAATAAGAAGACATTAGACCTTGAAGATGTTCCTCAGCTAGATAGTGGAGATAGTGTTTTTGGAGCATTTTCAACTTTTAAGGATAAAGTTGAAGATGATGATGATGATTGTGGTTCAATTAGTAAGTTGACAACACTTAAGTTAATTAAGTCATTGATGTTTTTGGCTTGGAAAGAGATTATTTTCACTGGTTTTCTTGCATTGTTGAATACTTTAGCTTCTTATGTTGGTCCTTATCTAATTGATTCTTTTGTTCAATACCTTGCTGGAAAAAAACTATATAAGCATCAAGGCTATGTATTGGTTTCTGCATTTTTCATTTCTAAGATTGTTGAGTGTTTTACACAAAGACATTGGTTCTTTGGATTGCTGCTAGTTGGATTTCGAATTCGAGCAGTCCTTGTGACAATGATATATAATAAATCTTTAACCATTTCATGTCAATCAAAGAAGCAGGGTCACAGTCACACTTCTGGGGAGATAATCAATTTCATGACTGTTGATGCTGAGAGAGTCGGCTTGTGCATTTGGTACGCGCATGATTTGTGGTTAGTGTTTCTGCAGGTTTTCTTAGCCTTGTTGATTTTGTATAAAAACCTTGGACTTGCTTCAATTGCTGCTTTTGTTGCAACTATACTTGTTATGTTGGCAAATGTTCCTTTGGGATCATTGCAAGAGAGGTTTCAAGAGAAGTTGATGAAGTCAAAAGATACTAGAATGAAGACCACATCTGAGGTTTTGAGGAACATGAGGATCCTTAAGCTACAAGGATGAGAAATGAAGTTTCTGTCTAAAATAACTGAGCTCAGGAACACTGAGCAAAGCTGGTTAAAAAAATTCCTTTACACTGAAGCAATGACTACATTTGTATTTTGGGGTGCCCCAACATTTATATCTATGGTTACTTTTGCTACTTGTATGCTTACAGGGATTCCACTTGAATCAGGGAAGATATTATCCACACTTGCAACGTTTCAGATTCTTCAAGAGCCTATTTAAGCTCTTCCTGAAACAATTTCAATGATGGCACAGACTAAAGTTTCTCTTTATAGGATTGTCTCGTTCCTTCGCCTTGATGACTTGCAGACTGATATCGTCGAAAAGCTTCCTCGGGGTAGTTCTGATACAGCTATTGAAGTTGATGGGAATTTTTCTTGGGATTTATCTTCCCTTAGTCCAACATTGCAAAACATAAATGTCAAACTTTTTCATGGTATGAAGGTTGCTGTTTGTGGTACTGTTGGATCAGGTAAGTCTACCTTACTTTCTTGTGTATTGGGAGAAGTACCAAAATTATCAGGTATGGTTAAGGTTTGTGGAACAAAGGCCTATGTTGCTCAATCACCATGGATACAAAGTGGTAAGATAGAGGATAATATATTGTTTGGTAGAGACATGGATAGGGAAAGGTATGATAAGGTACTTGAAGCCTGCTCCTTGAAGAAGGATCTAGAGATATTATCATTTGGTGATCAGACAATTATAGGAGAGCGTGGAATAAATTTAAGTGGTGGACAGAAACAAAGAATACAAATTGCGCACGCTCTTTACCAAGACGCCGATATCTATCTATTTGATGATCCTTTTAGTGCTGTGGATGCTCATACAGGATCTCACCTTTTCAAGGTAACCACTCAATTTCACTATTTTGTTTATTGGAAGCATAGCATGGTGCTTATAGTTGTTTTAGTTAGTGAACTTTTCTGTTTTATTTGTGTGGCATGGCAGGAATGCTTGCTGGGGTTTTTGAGTTCAAAAACAGTGGTTTTTGTTACACATCAAGTGGAGTTCTTACCTTCTGCTGACCTTATATTGGTGATCAGTATTTATATTTACATTTATATTTATCATAGTTTTATTGTCATCATAAATTTAAAAAGCAAGTTTTTCTTAACTCCATATTATGTTATGTCCTTGTTGTAGGTCATGAAAGATGGGAAAATTACTCAAAGTGGAAAGTATAGGGATCTTCTGAGCATTGTTGCTTGTTACAGCTGGTTATACGACAACTACTATACTCTTTAATAAAATGCATTTGTGCATTTTCCATGCTCGATCCGATGTCATTTTACGATTCCACCCCGAGTGGGCGAATCATTAACAGAGCTTCCACTGACCAAAGTGCAGTAGATATAGACATTCCTCATCAAGTTGCCTCATTTGCCTTCTCCTTGATCCAGCTGATGGCAATTATAGCAGTGATGTCTCAAGTTGCATGGCAAGTTTTCGTTGTCTTTATACCTGTGATAGCAGTCAGCATTTGGTATCAGGTATTATTTTTGGACCATCAACCATGTCGGAACCTCTGAAGCACTGACACTGACACTTCAATTACTTCCAATTTACAAATTAAAATCAGTGTCTACGTGTCCGATGACATTGTCTGTGTCAATGCTTCAGAGGTTGGAACATATTCTTCCACTGCCCCCATCCTTCTCTGCAAAGGCTTAACTTGCATAGATTATGTACCAAAAATATTTTGCAAATTTGACTCCATTTTATAATCTGCAGCGATATTATTTACCAGCTGCTTGTGAATTATCACGTTTAGTTGGGGTATGCAAAGCTCCAATCATTCAACACTTGGCTGAAACAATTTCTGGTACTACAACCATTAGAAGCTTTGATCAACAGTCAAGATTTCTTGAAACAAATATGAAACTGAATGATGAATATTCTCGGCCTAAGTTCAATACTGCTGGTGCTATGAAATGGTTATGCATCCGCTTAGATATGTTGTCTTCCATCACATTTGCCTTTTCCTTGATGTTCTTGATATCTATTCCCCAGGGAGTCATTGACTCAGGTGCATAATTCAAATCTGGTATCTTTTACCAATCAAATTCTACTATGCTTATGCAATGAGAAATTGAATATAATTGTTTCTCTTTTATATAATTTTCTGATTTTTGAAGGCATTGCTGGTTTAGTTGTTACCTATGGTCTTAATTTAAACATAACACAAGCTTGGATGATATGGAATGTTTGCAACTTGGAGAACAAAATTATATCAGTAGAAAGAATACTTCAGTATACTTGCATTCCTAGTGAGCCTCCCCTTGTCACCGAAGAGGAAAAACGGCCCGATCCTTCTTGGCCCTCATATGGCGAGGTTGACATACGCGACCTTCAGGTAGTTGGACATTTTCTTCAAATGTTGTACACGCTTTCGATTGACTAACGAGAAAACTCGCACTAATGTCGGATCCTACTGAATAGTTTAGAAATTAGCTTATGAACAGAAAAGTTGTGCTTTGGATACAACATCTTAGCATTAACTTTTACAAGGTGTTTGTACTACATTTGTAATTATTTGTTGCCCAAATGATGAAGGTACGATATGCTCCACATCTTCCACTCGTGTTACGTGGTCTTACATGCACGTTTCATGGAGGAAAGAAAGCTGGCATTGTTGGGAGAACTGGAAGCGATAAAACAACTCTCATACAAGCACTTTTCCGACTTGTTGAACCTACTGCTGGGCAAGTTATCATTGACGGCGTCAACATCTCTTCAATCGGACTGCATGATTTGAGATTTAAACTAAGCATTATTCCGCAGGATCCAACAATGTTTGAGGGGACTGTGAGAAGTAATCTGGACTCCCTTGAAGAATACACTGATGAACAAATTTGGGAGGTATGTTGGTTTTATTTGTTCGAAAAAATGAACTTTCCTGTAATTGTTGTTCAAATACTCACACTTAATATTCTTTTCAATAGGCCCTTGATAAGTGTCAACTGGGACATGAAGTTAGAAAGAAAGAAGGAAAGCTTGACTCTGCAGGTTTGTCTTCTAATTTTATTGAACACAAATGGCGGAGCTTGGGAGAATTCTTTAGGGGTACCATATATATATATATATATATATATATATATATCTTCTGAGTAAATGTCAATGTTTTTTACTTGACTTTGTGGTAGAGTTTATGAAGAAGTGTGAGGACTCAAGCTCAATTCCTCCTTTTCGAGCTTGCAACCTGATGGTTGCATAATGCAAGCCTTTACCGTTGCGCTCAACTTGATGTTGCTATATATCTCGCAAAACTTTAATATATAGATAGATATTTTCTATATTACATTATGGATTAAAAAAATTTAAAATAATTTGGCGGGCACCGTGGCATCCTCCCGCTCGTTATAAAGATATAATACTTCTACTGCTGAACTTGTTGCTAATGTGGAAGTTGATGCTGTGTAGTTAGTGAGAATGGTGATAATTGGAGCATGGGTCAGAGGCAATTGGTTTGCCTTGGTAGAGTGCTGCTTAAGAAAAGTAAGATTTTGGTGCTTGATGAAGCCACTGCATCAGTTGATACAGCTACAGATAATTTGATTCAGCAAACTCTTGCGCGGCATTTCTCAGACTCTACTGTCATTATCATTGCACGTCGAATAACTTCTATTCTCGACAGCGATATGGTTCTGTTTCTTAATCAAGGTTAGGAAAGGCTGTAATTCTTGGATGGTTTTTGTTCTTTGTTTCATTTTCTAATTTAGTTGTACATTTTTTTGTTGTAGGACTTATTGAGGAGTATGACTGCCCAACAAAATTGCTAGAGGATAAGTCATCATGTTTTGCTCAGCTTGTTGCAGAGTATACCACTAGATCCAATTCCAGATTATAGAAATCTGTTGATTGCTGAATGAAATCTTACTGAGTTTCTTAGAAATAACTCAGAATTTGTTACTTTTTTGGTTGTTATGGAGGATGTGTGAAATGTTAAAGAATCCAAAAGTGATGGAAGAAGCACAAGCTGAGGTAAGAAAAGTGTTTGAGAAAAAAGGATATGTGGATGAGACAGAGTTGCACCAATTGACGTATTTAAAGTCCATCATCAAAGAAACATTGAGGCTACATCCTTCTATATATACTAAGAAGTCTGGATACTTAGTACAACACGGATGCAATACGATACAGATATAAAGATACGAGAATTTTTAAAAATCAAGATACGACATGACCTAGATACGTATATTATGTGTACTAGTATGTATCACCCGTGCCAGCAC